>JANAVB010016472.1:0-48210 GCA_029216955.1 Iris pallida
AGATTGATCGAAATCTCTCAACAAATCCCAATAAAATATTGGGATCAAATCAGATTATTTGCAAATAAGCCAATTAAAGACACGTGTCGAGGAATCCGAGGTTGGCATGACAAATCAGAAGGATTTATGTCAATCAACATTAATTACCCACAAAAGATTTGATGCAATCACATTTATTGTTCAAATCTCGATGAACGGCCCAGATCTAATGATCCTTAGCCGCCGACTTTCAAGAATGGGCAATCATTGTAAACCCTAATGAGGCCTCCCACTCTTATAAATAGCAGGGTACCATTCCCTTACGAAGAGATGCACAGAGACATATACGGAGATATATGCAGATAGAGACAGACGCACATAGAGACATAGAGAGCCAGAGAGCCTGAAGAGAGAGCATTTCTTCATCAACGCCCAGCAGTTCTTCTACAGAGCCAAAGCTGCACCCGATCATCCAAGGAGTAAGGCAGAGCGGTCATCGCTTTCCCGAACATCTACCGTCACCCCCCCAGAATCTAAAATAAACAATTGTACTTAGATTGCTGTACCTAGGTTTTTGTCCCTAGGCTTTCTTTGTACAAGCGAGTTTGTGTTGTGAAGTAAAAGTTCAGTCCTCCGATAATTATTCTGTTCTTTTATATTTCATGGCAAATACGATGGAGACTCTGCTGGGGACAAACTTCTCCACGGCTGAGGAATTGGTGACGCAATCGGATGCAACCAAACTTGGCTCCACGCAACAGAAGATGGTTGTCTGCTTCGACCAACAGGCGTTTGAAGAAATGCTCTCTGGAGGAAGTGTTGGCCCGGTCCAGAAGCGAACCCGTACAAAGAAAGCTCGCTGCGAGTCGAGGCCAAAATCATTTGCTCCTCCACAAGCTCTGGACGGGGTACTCTCTGCTACCCAAGACGGCGAAGGCGACTCTCATACGGCTCCACTTCGAGCCGTAGAGGACTCTGTTGTCCCCAAGTCCGGCAGAGGAAAGCACTACGATGCTGGACTTGCAAAGACAAAAAGCGACTCTAGGCGCCCCAAGAAGAAGCCGAACACTCCTGTGGCCAAATCTGCCAACCACATGCAGGAGGCTCATGCGGGTGAATCTGCCAGCCGTATGAAGAAAGTCTATACGGCCAGGTCATCCAGTCGCATGAAGAAAACTCATGCGGCTGAGACTCACAGCCGCATGAAGAAAGCCTATGCGGCTATGTCTGCCAGCCGTATGAAGATTGTTGATGACAGCCGCATAACGCCTACCCCGCGTGGCTCTGTCTTCGACCGCCTATCTTATGGTCCTGATCTCTTGTGCTCCCAAGAAGATATGTCTGACTCTCTCCAGCATCACTTAGACTCTTCCTACTATGTGCCCTTATGTACTAGAGTGAAGAAGTCTAAGGCAGCACGAGCTTGGCAAGTTCGGTCCGCTGATCCGATCTCTGACCATCCGAGCATCCCGTATACCGTTATGCGGGCCTCAGATGGGAAGTTGTACAGAACCACTCGAGTCCAGCCCCCGACGGCAAACGGACAGAGAGGTTCGCAAAAGTCTTCCAAAATCCAGGGAGCAAACATGGTCGATCCAGACCCATCTAACTTGCGTGAGGCCATCCTCCACAAACGCAAGGAAAGAGAAGATGCATCGGGGTGCGAAGAGTCCTCCACGGACGTCACTGCACCCAAGTCATCGTTAACTATTGCTGCAATAACGCGACGGTTGCAAAAAGACCGGCAGTCCATCTTTCAAAGACTACAACAGCCATCTTCAGAAGACGATGCACTTCCCGTCGTCTCCTGCAACTCTGTTCAGAAAGTCCCCGCCGATGGGAGAGAGAAGAAGACAATGTTCCCAGCCCAAAGATTTTAACCACTTTGACCAAAAGACTGTCGTCTAAGCGGGTGCCCACCACCGGAGTTTCTAAGGCACCCGTTCTAAGACGAAATCTGCCACAGTAGGAGATTCGTCGTCCACACCACTGGAGGTTGCTGGGACTGGGAGTAGCACTCCTCCGAACCTCCACGATAATCTGATGTTCCAAGAAGACGAGCCGGAGGAAACAACTCTCCCATCAGATGCAGCAAACCCCGACGTCTCCGAGGACGTCCACAACTCCCAAGACGAGGTAAACTTGGAAACTGGGGGTACTGTTCCTTCTGAGTCCGAACCAGAGGAAGACATTCCCACATACCCCGATGACTTCTCACTACAGGGGTATGATTCGGAGGGCGCTTCCTCCACCGCTCCGTCCATCTCTCCTCATATAAAGACGGTGTTCATGACGGACAACAGCCAAGGTGGTTCCAGTGATCGCCAACGCATCGACACTCTGGAGGCCATACTACTTACTTTGGTCAAGTCTGTGGATGAGATCAAAGTGGCCCTTCCAACTCTGCAAGGAGGGACGCCTGGCCAAACAAGCACGGGTCCCGCGGTCAATACGGACTCGAATTCAGCAGCACCGAATCCGGGCAACAATCCTCCTGAAGTAACGGCCCCCAACGCTGTAGATGAAGCCCGAGAAGCGAGAAGAGAGGTCCAGGAGCTCCGAGCTATGTTTTACGCTCGAGAAAACTCTCAAGACCTCAGAATACGGCAACCGTACCCTGCTGCCTGGAGGGATGTTCTATTCCTACCAAGATATAAGCCGTTCAACATCAACCCTTATGATGGCAAGACCTCCTCAAGTCGATACATCACTTACTTTGAGGTCACCATCGACCATCTGCTCCATGACGATGCCATCCTTACACGGTTATTTATTGGTGCATTAGAAGGAGTCGCCTTAGACTGGTATCGCAACCTGCCAGACAACTGCATCTACTCCTTCGTCAGCTTCAAGCGCATGTTCTTGGAGAGATTCTACGAAGTAGGGCAGGACATCACAATGTCCACCCTCATGGACGTCGTTTAAGGGGAGAAAGAGCTGACAAGGAACTATATTGAGCGGTTCCGCCAAATCGCAATGAAGTTGCCATCTGAAAATCCGGATTCCTCTTTGATTGAAATTTGCCAAAAGAGATTGCTTCCAACAATCAGTCTCTGGATGGGCGAAAGTCAATTCAAGGACTGGAAGACGATCATCATCAGTGCCACAAGCGCCGAAGAACGATTGAAGAAGGCTCGTCAATTGGGATTGCACATCTCGGACGGAGAGAACAAGGGCAAGCGTCCTAACATCAACAATGAAAATGGAGGTAGCCCCTCAACAATCAGGATAGCAGGGGTAAGCAGGCTATGGTGGCCGATACAGCACAGAAACCTGAGCCAAAGCTGACAGACAAACAATGGCCACAAATCACTTACTCCTTCGAAGATGGTCACGTCAAGCCCATCTTGGACATGCTCATACAAGGAGACAGAATTCAGCTTCCTCCACCAAGACGGAAACCTCGGCCGGCAGACATGGAGAACCCAAAGTACTGCCATTACCACCGCTACATCCACCATACTACACATGACTGCTACCAGCTAAAACGGTACATCCAAAACCTCATTGATTCGAACGCTCTGGCCATCAATTTCGAAGAGATAACCGTGGCAGCCAATATGGTATCGGTACAATTCAGCAGCTTCCCTCCGACGAAAACTCAAGACGGTGTGGTTTCCATCCCTCTGGCGATAATGGAGATTGCTAATCTTCTACCTCCCCGAGAACAGGCTGCTGGTCTAGTGCCCCTCACCACATCACGAGGGGAGGTCATGTGGGTCCATCCAGACTTAGTATCAGAAGTGACTCAGCCCACACCAACTTCCATTTGCAAGAAGAAGAGTGAAAAAGTCAGGTCCTGCCGTACAATCTCAGCAGATACCGAAGAAGCTACAGCCGTCGTCACTCGATCTGGGGCACAATCCCAACCCGTGGCTGACAACTCGGCTGAAGATCATCAGCCCGCTACAACCGATGCTCCGGGACCGGCTCAGCCTCCGACGACCGACAAGCCTAGGCCGAAGGAGACTCGCTTTGACAAATCCCTCCGAAAAGAGACACCACAGGGGCTGGAGAGGCCCTACAACTTCGACATCTTGGCGCAATTGGCCAACACACCGGTCAAGTTGTCATTATACGAGCTTCTGAGACTCTCAAAGGATGTGCGAGCGGCTTTAAGCGATGCACTCCAAAACGCCGATGCGTACCTGGCTCAGGTCAACCACACGGGAGAGAGCCCGCCTGTAGATCTCTAAGACAGCGCTTGCACGGGAGCAATGCCCAACATTGTCTTCACTCCGTAGGACATGCTCATCAAAACCAACCTGCACGATCGCCCGCTATACTACATTGGATACATCGGCGACGTAAAGGTGGATCGGATGCACATTGATCCTGGCTCTTCTATAAGCATTATCCCGAAGGGTCTGTTACATCATCTCCGTATCCCAATGCATCGCCTGACGCTTACAAGCACCGCCATCAGCAGTTTCAATTCGGGCAGGAGCTACCCAATTGGAAAGATTCGTCTGAAGTGTCAGATTGGCGATCTCCAATCAGAAGTCACCTGCTACGTCATAGATACAGACACTTCTTACAACATCCTCTTGGGGCACCCGTGGATACACGATTATATGATCGTACCTTCCATGCTGCACCAGTGCTTCAAATATGTCGACAAACACGGCTTTGTGAGAACAAAATTTGCCGACATCGATCCCTTCTCAAATATGTCGACAAATACGGCTTCGTGAGGACGGAATTTGCCGACATCGATCCCTTCAAAGGGGTCGAATCCTACTACTCAGACTCCTGCCTTCGTGAGGACGAATCCTACTACTCGACTTGTGGATTTTGGTTTCTCGTAAATGGATTTTGGACCATGGCTTGGTTTTATTTTGTGAAAGTTGGTTTAGTTTGGTTCATCATGAATGGAACACCTTAACCTACACTCCTCCCTCAACACACCACAACTCTCCCACTTTATAACACCACCTACTTTTCTCTCTCCTCTTTATTCTCTCATTTATTTCTTACAAACTTCTTCTTCTTCCTTCTTCCACACAACTCTCCAACCAATAGGCAAGTGCACCTTGCCAACAAATAAGCACCGAATTTTATTTGTCTATTTGATAGATTAGGACATGTAGATCAACACTAGAACTTGGAATTTTGTGATTTAGAGCTTTCATTCTTCTAGATCTAGGTTTTAACCATTTTCGGAAATCCTTGATTTTGATCTATTGAACTTTGATTTTTGCTTGTTTTGATGCTTCCATGTGGAAGAGAATTCAATTTTACTCAAGTTAGAACTTTGAAAATCTAGATTTGATTTTGATTTGACAAAAATATGAAGAATTGAAGTTCTTGGTATTTTTGGACTTGCTCTCGGCCAGGAAGAACAGCCCCCTGCCTTGCGCTTTTTAGCGCATGGCCGATTGCGCACCCCTGGCCTGTGCTCTTTAGCGCATGGCCGTTTGCGCAGTCACTTGGCCAGCGCTTTGTGCTGCGCTGGACTACTGCTGGCGCAAGCTAGCTATGCGCAATCCAGCCATGCGCAAAGTAACCCCTGCGCAATTCACTTCTGCGCAAAACCGCTCCTGCGCAATTCACTTCTGCGCAACCCACCCTTGCGCAAACCACCCTTGCGCAAGATAACCCTTGCGCAGTCTACCCTTGCGCAAGGTAACCCTTGCGCAAGACAACTCTTGCGCAGCTCTTCCATGCGCAGTACACACCCTGCGCAGACCTACCCCTGACCCCCCTTGCACAACCTACTTGTCTATGATGAATTTGTTATTTCTTGATCTTGGCTCTTCTATAGTCCTATTTTATATTAGTATTTTATTAGGTATTTTATGCCCATTTATATCCTTACGCCTTTTGGCATGAACTTGATTTTGCTTAATATGTTTGGAATAACTATTGTACACAGCATGGTATGACAAGGAACTAGTATAACATGACAGCGACCCGTAGTGGTGCACTCCTGACACGACCAACCTGACTTGATAGTGGCCCGTCGTGGCGCACCCCTGAAAAGTACCCTGACATGATTTACCTTGATAACTTGATAGTGGCCCGTGCGGCGCACTCTTGACTTGACTTGACTTGATAACTTGACTTGACTTGCCTTGACACCGTGGGTGTTCCTGCTTGCTTGTTTGTACAATCCACTTGTCTTGTCTTGCATCATGTCTAGGACGCGACTTCCTGGGTACCACGGCCAGGGACTCGCGCTAAATTGGATTAGGCTAATTATTAGATCAAATTAGAACATGGAGAATTCCCAGTCACAGGCAATCTCGTTATCTGGGCGCTTTAATGGACTTGTAGCTTGCCGATGAGTAGAGCACATTTCCAGCACACTGTCATGTGTTGCACCCTCTAAGTCACCTAAGGGTACATTTGTCTCCCGGGCGATGTACCCAACTATAACTCTCAACCCGCGGAAGGATAACTGGATGGTCTGCAGGGCTTGGGACTGGAATTCTCACTTGCATCTTGTTAGTAATTAGGCTTGTGATAACCCTAGTTAGTTAAAGTAGTAAGCCATAGTACTTGCTTGGCCGATTGTGAATGGATGGTGTCCAGCCTGGTTCAAGTCTTGTCTAGCCCCTGCACCTGGAACTCTCGATCTTGATTGCTTTACTTATTTCTAACGATAAATGGGTAGAGACAGTGAGCTATTCAGGCGAAGGGGTACAATCCCGGTCCTTGTTTGGTTTAATGATTGTAACCTGGCTCCCGGAATGGTTCCACGTCCCTAGTCGTTTATCGCCCTGTGTACTTTACTACTTGTATTTTTATTCTTTATGTTCTGATATGCTGGCTTTTGTTCTTATTTGTGGCCTCCTTTGTGGCACTTGCTCTTTCTGGGGTTTGACCCAGCTGGTTTTGTGTGGCCAGATTTCGGAGCAGCTCCCGAGGATCTACCAAGCTTCCAGCCCAATGGTGACAACTAGACGGAACCCGGGCCAAGAGTGGGTTTTCCTTTTTGTTTCACCCACTTATATGTAAATTTATTCTTTTGAGGCGTTTAGCCGACGAGCACCTGTTAGCTCGATGCACATTTACTTACTGTCTGCCTACGGGCTGTAAACATGATTAACAAATCCTAGGGTTGATCATGTATGACTGAACTCTTGCTAGTCCTATCATTTTGTACGACTAGCTTCATGATCATCCAATATGTAATATTTGGGACGCCTTATATATATATTTGATGCTCTAACATCTTGTAACTCTGTTAATTGCTTGAGATTGAGACAATAGGCTTGACCTTAAGAGACTGCTGGCTTGTAGTAAACCCTCATATCTAGACAGCCGTGACCGTATAGTTGAGATGCATTCTATTTCAATATACGTAGCTGGCTATGTTTGCCCCCGTTCTCCAGTATTCTGGTTCTGGGGTGTGACATGGTTTAAGTGGTGGCCCATGCAGGTCTTGTCAATCAAGAAATGTGAGGGTTTACCAAATAGATGTCTCAATCAATATTCGTCCTTGATCTCTGCTCGTATCTCCAAATCCCTGAGAATCTCGACTTAATCACATTGCTTGTATCATTGATCTGTCCTGGTCCTTTCCTTACTGTTCCCTATGTCATCTTCTTCAGCGGCATTACTCCCGGACCTGCCAACCAGCCAGAGGGAGCTCGGCAAGCACCCCAGCGCCAGAAAGATCAAGCTCAGCACTCTGGAGTAGCCTCCCGAGTTATACTTTCCGGAGGCTCAGAACCTCCAGTTCAGGCAGCTTCGCCCGTTCAACCAGCTAGACAGGATGAAGGACCTTTGGTAGGGCTTATCAGAGAACTGCTTGCATCCCAAGATCGTCGAGGCGACGCCTTGCACCAGGAAGTTCATGATGCACTAAACCGAGGAGGTCCCCAAGGGAATCAGGCGGCCAACAGTTTCAAGCGCTTGAACCCTCCCTTCTTTGACGGCAGTGAAGATGCGATTGCCGCAGACGCTTGGCTTCAGGATACCGAGGTGGTTCTAGAAGCAGCTAGGACACCTGAGAATGAGAAGGTGGACGTGGTACGGCTATAGTTGTTAGACTTGGCTCGCGATTGGTGGGCGGCTCAGGCCATGGGATTAGCAACACCAGTCACTTGGGCGACGTTCAGAGAGAGATTCCAGATAAAGTACTTTGATGCGGTGGCACGGTACGACCTGCAGACCCGGTTCACCAACTTGTAGCAAGGAGGCAGGACGGTCGATGGCTATGCGACCGAGTTTTCCAGGCTGAGTAGGTTCGCCCCCACCTTGGTGGCAACCAAATTCGATAGGGCCCAGCGGTTCCAGCAGGGGCTGCATTTAGAGATATTATTGGCTGTCAAGCAGTTCGAGCACCAGACGTTCGATGCAGTATTGAAGGCAGCGAGGAGGCATGAGTATACCTCCCAGAGAATTGTGGACAGGACCGGAGACAGGAAGCAGTCCCACAACCAGATGCACCAATCTTCAGCTCCAGTCCCGACAGCTAGGGGTATAACCATTGGAACTCCGAGGCGGGCGACCTCAGTGACGTCGGTTCAGCATTCGACCCCAACGTATCCGTAGCCGCAGAAGCAGAAGCAGTCTTCCGCGGTGGGATGTTCTCATTGCGGGAAGCCGGGCCATGTAGTGGCAGAGTGTCGCAGGGCACAGGAATTGTGCCTGGCTTGCGGAGGAGCAGATCACAAGATAGGGACCTGCCCGAATAGGGAGGTCCATCATCATCCACTCTTTCTAGTTCTTCGGTGAGAGGACCAGCCCCAACTCCAGTTCAGCAGCAGCAGCAGTACCCGAGGCCATTGTTGCCCCAGGCCCAGGCCTTTCAGCAGCAGAACCAGCAGCAGATCACCCAGGCTCCAGCACAGAACCGACAGAAGGGTTTCCAGCAGAGAGGACCCGCAGCTAGAGGTCAGGCTATGATGATGACCATGGAAGAAGAAGTTGCACCAGGTGAGGTAGTGGCAGGTACTATTCTCGTCAACACCTTTCCAGCATCTGTATTATTTGATTCTGGTGCATCGCATTCATTCATGTCTGCACGATTCGCGACACGGATAGGATTGGAGCCCGAGTTATTATCAGTGAGGCTCAATATACTTACTGGTAATGGTCTTGTGGGAGTAGATCGAGTGTTTTCCTCGTGTCGGATCGTAGTTAGCGGTAGAGAGTTCCCCGCTAGGCTCATAGAGTTCCCTATGGCAGACTATGATGTAGTCCTAGGCATGGATTGGTTGAGGAACCATTATGCTAGGATAGACTGCCATGTTGGCAGAGTTGTCTTTAGTATTCCCGGAGAGCCAGAGTTTTTATTTTCCAGAGGCACAGTAGAGCCATCTCCTCCAGTATTGCGGATGGCAGTAGCAGCAGTACAGTTGCCCCGGATAGTTGAAGAGTTTCCAGATGTCTTTCCAGAGGAACTTCCAGGGATGCCACCAGAGCGGGAGATCGAGTTCACCATCGACTTGATTCCCGGGACAGCACCAGTATCAGAGCGAGTCTACAGAATGGCGCCTTCAGAGTTGGAGATTTTGTACAAGATGATTGAAGAACTTAGAACCAAAGGATTCATTCATGCTAGTGGATCACCTTGGGGAGCCCCGATGCTTCTTGTGAAAAAGAAGGATGGTACGTCCAGGCTATGTGTTGATCGTACCTTGAACTCAGTGACAATCAAGA
Organism: Iris pallida; assembly: GCA_029216955.1. Classification (NCBI taxonomy): domain Eukaryota; kingdom Viridiplantae; phylum Streptophyta; class Magnoliopsida; order Asparagales; family Iridaceae; genus Iris; species Iris pallida. The sequence goes on from JANAVB010016472.1 coordinate 9,592, forward strand.
ATAGATACCCTCTCCCGAGGATAGATTACTTGTTTGATCAACTCAAGGGGGCTTCAGTTTTCTCGAAGATAGACTTGCGGTCAGGATACCACCAGATCAGAGTCAGAGAGCAGGACATCCCGAAGACGGCGTTCAGATCTAGGTACGGGCATTGGGAGTTTCTAGTTATGCCCTTTGGAGCGACCAATGCGCCGGCAGTGTTCATGGACCTCATGAACCGTATTTTATGCCTTACTTGGATCAGTTGTGATAGTGTTCCTTGATGACATCCTGGTCTACAGCAGGAGTGAAGCAGAGTATGAGCAGCATCTCAGAATTGTCCTCCAGATTCTCAGGGAGCACCAATTGTACGCCAAGTTCAGTAAATGCGAGTTCTGGCTCGATCGCATTTCTTACTTAGGTCACATCATTACCAGAGGAGGAGTGGAAGTGGATCCCCAGAAGATTATGGCTATCGAGGCATGGCCAGTACCCAGCTCAGTGGCAGAAGTTCGCAGCTTTCTTGGATTGGCCGGCTACTACCGGCGGTTCGTCTCTGATTTTAAAAGGATTTCAGCGCCGATGACCCAATTGACCCGCAAGGATGTGCCGTTCGTTTGGACAGCAGAATGTCAGGAATCATTTGAGAAGTTGAAGCGAGGTTTGATAACGGCTCCCATTCTCACCCTTCCAGATGGGACCGGAGGATTCACAGTTTATTGCGACGCTTCAGGCAGAGGATTGGGATGTATTTTGATGCAGCATGGGAAGGTAATTGCTTATGCGTCACGACAACTCCGTGATTATGAGAAGAATTACCCGACCCACGACTTGGAGCTAGCAGCAGTAGTGTTTGCACTTAAGTTGTGGAGGCACTACTTGTACGGAGACAGAGTGGAGATTTTTACTGATCATAAGAGCCTGAAGTATGTTTTTACCCAGAAGGATCTTAATATGCGGCAGAGAAGATGGCTCGAGCTACTGGTGGACTACGATGTGGATTTGCAGTATCATCCAGGGAAGGCTAACGTTGTAGCAGATACGTTGAGCCGGAGAGCCGGAGTTTATTTCCTGACGGCGCAACCAGAGTTATTGTCGGATCTTCAGAAGATAGGAATTAAAGTGATTCTTCCTTCCAATGTGGCCTTGATGGCCAGCCTACAGATTCAGTCCACCATAGTTGAGAGGATCCGGACCGCACAGTTAACAGATTCCAAGATTCAGCAGCTCAGAGCAGAGTGCGAGGCAGGGAGAAGGCCAGAGTTATGTATTCATTAGGATGGTACACTTCGACACGGCACGCGTCTTTGTGTACCCAGTGGAGATATCAGACAGGAAGTCATGGCAGAGGCTCACAGTTCGCAGTATTCCATCCACCCAGGCAGTACGAAGATGTACAGAGATATTCGTCAACACTTTTGGTGGAATGGTATGAAGAGGAAGATAGCCCGGTATGTCTCTCGATGTTTGGTTTGCCAACAGGTCAAGGCTGAACATCAGAGGCCAGCTGGACTTCTTCAACCTTTACCGATCCCAGAATGGAAGTGGAAACACATTACCATGGATTTCGTGACTGGGTTACCCAGATCTCCGGCAGGCAGAGATGCTATTTGGGTCATTGTGGACAGGCTTACCAAGGTGGCATACTTTCTTCCGTTTAGAGTTGGACAGTCGACGGCACAGCTAGCAGAGATGTATCTCAGGCAGATTGTCAGACTTCACGGAGTGCCAGTCAGCATAGTATCGGACAGGGATACGAGATTCATATCGTACTTCTGGCGCAGTCTTCATCAAAGTTTGGGGACTCGTCTCAAGTTCAGCTCAGCGTATCATCCGCAGACAGATGGGCAGTCAGAGCGCACTATACAAACTCTCGAAGATATGTTGCGGTCATGTACCCTTGACTTCGGTGGTTCGTGGGAGGATCACCTACACCTAGTGAAATTCTCGTACAATAATAGTTTCCAGGCCAGTATCCAGATGGCACCCTTCGAGGCTCTATATGGCAGAAAGTGCAGATCTCCGTTAGCATGGGACGATGTCGGAGAGAGGCAGATGCTCGGTCCAGAACTGATTTCTCAGACGGTTGAAATGGTTAGGAGAGTCAGAGATCACCTCCGAGTTGCTCAGGATCGCCAGCGCCATTGGGCCGATGCTCATCGGCGTCCCTTAGAATTTGCCGTCGGCGACCATGTATTCCTTAGGATCTCGTCTACCCGTGGCGTCATTCGTTTTGGCGTACGGGGAAAGCTTAGTCCTAGGTATATAGGGCCGTTCGATATTCTGGAGCGAGTAGGCGATGTGTCCTATCGTCTCGCTCTTTCGCCGTCGCTAAGTGAGGTACATGATGTATTCCATGTGTCCCAATTAAGACGGTACATCCCGGACCCGAGCCATATCCTATATCATTCGGAATTGGTTGTTGGTACCAACCTTTCGTATGAGGAGAGGCCCGTGTCTATATTGGACCGGAGAGAAAAGACGCTCAAGAACAAGACTATTAACTTAGTCCGTGTTGCTTGGGGTCATCACTCTCTAGGTGAGTCAACGTGGGAGCGTGAGGACGACATCCGATCGCGATATCCCTACCTGTTTGACTCGTAAGGTATAATATCTTCCTTGTGCCTTACGCTTTCCCTTCCTTGCTTGTATTGTATGATTGTATGATTGAACTGCTTAGTGTAGCTTATCTGTGCTTAGTATAGCTTGTCGTGGCAATCTCTAGCTCCTTGATTAAATTCCGAGGACGAAATTCTTTGAAGGTGGGTAGAGTTGTCACCCCCATTTCCTGTATTTTGTATTTATGCTCGCATTTGATTTTGGCACGTATTTTATTTTCTCGACTTGCGGATTTTGGTTTCTCGTAAATGGATTTTGGACCATGGCTTGGTTTTATTTTGTGAAAGTTGGTTTAGTTTGGTTCATCATGAATGGAACACCTTAACCTACACTCCTCCCTCAACACACCACAACTCCCCCACTTTATAACACCACCTACTTTTCTCTCTCCTCTTTATTCTCTCATTTATTTCTTACAAACTTCTTCTTCTTCCTTCTTCCACACAACTCCCCAACCAATAGGCAAGTGCACCTTGCCAACAAATAAGCACCCAATTTTATTTGTCTATTTGATAGATTAGGACATGTAGATCAACACTAGAACTTGAAATTTTGTGATTTGGAGCTTTCATTCTTCTAGATCTAGGTTTTAACCATTTTCAGAAATCCTTGGTTTTGATCTATTGAACTTTGATTTTTGCTTGTTTTGATGCTTCCATGTGGAAGAGAATTCAATTTTACTCAAGTTAGAACTTTGAAAATCTAGATTTGATTTTGATTTGACAAAAATATGAAGAATTGAAGTTCTTGGTGTTTTTGGACTTGCTCTCGGCCAGGAAGAACAGCCCCCTGCCTTGCGCTTTTTAGCGCATGGCCGATTGCGCACCCCTGGCCTGTGCTCTTTAGCGCATGGCCGTTTGCGCAGTCACTTGGCCAGCGCTTTGTGCTGCGCTGGACTACGCTGGCGCAAGCTAGCCATGCGCAATCCAGCCATGCGCAAAGTAACCCCTGCGCAATTCACTTCTGCGCAAACCGCTCCTGCGCAATTCACTTCTGTGCAACCCACCCTTGCGCAAACCACCCTTGCGCAAGATAACCCCTGCGCAGTCTACCCTTGCGCAAGGTAACCCTTGCGCAAGACAACTCTTGCGCAGCTCTTCCATGCGCAGTACACACCCTGCGCAGACCTACCCCTGACCCCCCTTGCACAACCTACTTGTCTATGATGAATTTGTTATTTCTTGATCTTGGCTCTTCTATAGTCATATTTTATATTAGTATTTTATTAGATATTTTACGCCCATTTTATATCCTTACGCCTTTTGGCATGAACTTGATTTTGCTTAATATGTTTGGAATAACTATTGTATACAGCATGGTATGACAAGGAACTAGTATAACATGACAGCGACCCGTAGTGGTGCACTCCTGACACGACCAACCTGACTTGATAGTGGCCCGTCGTGGCGCACCCTGACAAGTACCCTGACATGATTTACCTTGATAACTTGATAGTGGCCCGTGGCGGCGCACTCTTGACTTGACTTGACTTGATAACTTGACTTGACTTGCCTTGACACCGTGGGTGTTCCTGCTTGCTTGTTTGTACAATCCACTTGTCTTGTCTTGCATCATGTCTAGGACGCGACTTCCTGGGTACCACGGCTAGGGACTCACGCTAAATTGGATTAGGCTAATTATTAGATCAAATTAGAACATAGAGAATTCCCAGTCACAGGCAATCTCGTTATCTGGACGCTTTAATGGACTTATAGCTTGCCGATGAGTGGAGCACATTTCCAGCACACTGTCATGTGTTGCACCCTCTAAGTCACCTAAGGGTACATTTGTCTCCCGGGCGATGTACCCAACTATAACTCTCAACCCGCGGAAGGATAACTGGATGGTCTGCAGGGCTTGGGACTGGAATTCTCACTTGCATCTTGTTAGTAATTAGGCTTGTGATAACCCTAGTTAGTTAAAGTAGTAAGCCGTAGTACTTGCTTGGCCGATTGTGAATGGATGGTGTCCAGCCTGGTTCAAGTCTTGTCTAGCCCCTGCACCTGGAACTCTCGATCTTGATTGCTTTACTTATTTCTAACGATAAATGGGTAGAGACAGTGAGCTATTCAGGCGAAGGGGTACAATCCCGGTCCTTGTTTGGTTTAAGGATTGTAACCTGGCTCCCGGAATGGTTCCACGTCCCTAGTCGTTTATCGCCCTGTGTACTTTACTACTTGTATTTTTATTCTTTATGTCCTGATATTCTGGCTTTTGTTCTTATTTGTGGCCTCCTTTGTGGCACTTGCTCTTTCTGGGGTTTGACCCAGCTGGTTTTGTGTGGCCAGATTTCGGAGCAGCTCCCGAGGATCTACCAAGCTTCCAGCCCAATGGTGACAACTAGACGGAACCCGGGCCAAGAGTGGGTTTTCCTTTTTGTTTCACCCACTTATATGTAAATTTATTCTTTTGAGGCGTTTAGCCGACGAGCACCTGTTAGCTCGATGCACATTTACTTACTGTCTGCCTACAGGCTGTAAACATAATTAACAAATCCTAGGGTTGATCATGTATGACTGAACTCTTGCTAGTCCTATCATTTTGTACGACTAGCTTCATGATCATCCAATATGTAATATTTGGGACGCCTTATATATATATTTGATGCTCTAACATCTTGTAACTCTGTTAGTTGCTTGAGATTGAGACAATAGGCTTGACCTTAAGAGACTGCTGGCTTGTAGTAAACCCTCATATCTAGACAGCCGTGACCGTATAGTTGAGATGCATTCTATTTCAATATACGTAGCTGGCTATGTTTGCCTCCGCTCTCCAGTATTCTGGTTCTGGAGCGTGACACAGACGAAGAGCGAGAATCGCTGCTGGAACTTGTCAAAGAATATATCGATGTGTTCGCCTGGAGCTATGAAGACATGCCAGGACTAAACCCCGAGATTGCCCTTCACAAGCTCAATATTCGGCCGGATGCAAAGCCAGTCAAGCAACAACAGCGACGCTTCCGCCTGGGCATCATGGATGCGATCGAAGCCGAAGTTAACAAACTGATAGCCAGCGGCTTCATTCGTGAGGAGCAACATCCCGACTGGGTCGCCAACATAGTACCCGTCCTCAAGAAGAATGGAAAGATTCGAATCTGCATCGACTTCCGTAATCTGAACGAGGCATGCCCCAAAGATGAATTCCCCCTCCCTATTACAGACATCATGATTGACAACACCTGCGGCTTCGAACGTATGTCATTCATGGATGGCTTCTCGGGGTACAGCCAAATCAAGATGTCTCTTGACGACGAAAAGCATACATCATTCCGAACACCGATCGGCACATACTGCTACACAGTCATGCCTTTCGGTTTGAAGAATGTCGGCACCATATATCAAAGAGCCATGAGCATCATCTTCAGAGACCACTTACGCAAGATGGTAGAGTGCTATGTTGATGACATTGCCGTCAAGAGTCGTTGTAAGAGAGACCATCTGCAGGATCTGAGGACGGTATTCGACCTGATGCGAGCACACAATTTGAAAATGAACCCCACAAAATCCTTCCTAGGCGTATCCAGCAGAAAGTTCTTGGGCTTCATCATCATCGCCCAGGGTATCCCTGTAGACCCTGAGAAGACAAAGGCAATTATGGAGATGGCTCCCCCGAGAAATCTCCGCGAACTCCGAGGCCTCCAAGGGAGGCTAGCTTACATCAGAAGGTTCATTTCTAACCTCTCCGAGCGATGTCGACCATTCATCCATCTCATGAAGAAATCATTCGTATGGGACGAAGAATGTCAGCGGGCCTTCGACAGCATCGAAGAATGTTTGTCGAACCCTCCAGTCCTGGTGGCCCCAGTTGCTGGAAAACCATTCCTGCTCTACGTACGAGCAATAGAACATTCCCTCGGGGCTCTGCTGGTACAAAACAATGATGCAGGCCATGAATAAGCCATATATTACCTCAGTCGAATGATGATTGGGCCAGAGCACTGATATACCGCGGTGGAGAAGGAATGCCTCGCCCCGGTGTTCGCCATTCAGAAGACGCAGCACTATGTTACTGGACAAACAATACATGTGATCTCACGAGTCAACCCTCTCAGGGTCCTCATGACTAAACCGGGGGCACTCAGCTCTCACCTCGCCACATGGGCAATATTGCTATCCCCCTATCATATGATCTTCGTCCCACAAAAGGCGGTCAAAGGTCAAGCCCTGGCAGACTTTTTGGCAGCCCACCCGGGCTCGGAGTCATCCAGAATATATGAAGAAATCCCAGATGAGGTCGCCGACTCACACGCAACCTCTAACGATGATATATGGCGAATATTCTTCGACGGTGCTTCGAGAACTGGACCCAAGGGCAACATCGTCGTCGGAGTCGGGGTAGTGCTAGTCTTCCCTTCCGGATTGGTTATTAACCGCGCTTATTCTCTCACAGAACCCTACTCTAACAATGTGGCCGAGTACAACGCTTTGGTCATTGGCCTCCAACTTGCAAGGGAGCTGGAGGTAGAATATCTTGAAGCATACGACGATTCTCAGTTAATCGTCAATCAAATTCGGGGCTCATACGAAGTCCGCCACGAAGACATGATCCCCTATCACCAAATAGCGATCGACATCATTTCGTCGTTCGAGGGGTTCTTCATCGAACATGTTCCCAGACTCCGAAATATCGAAGCCGATGCCTTAGCAGGCCTGGCCGCTTCCCTAGCAGTGCCAAATCACACTCACCAATCGGTAGATGTGAGAGGCCACGAACTGGTCTACCCCAAGAATAACGTTCAATTCGTGGCGAGTTATTCCGCCCAGACAATCGACGATGTCCCAGATTGGAGACAACCATTCATTGACTTTGTCGTCTACGATATCCTGCCCGAGAACCTAAAGGAAGCCACCTCCATCAGACGGCGTTCTCTCAAATTCTTCTATGATACAGAGACAAAAATGTTGTATCGCCGATCCTATGATGGATTATTGCTTCGGTATCTGTCAAACGCAGAAGCCAAAGAAGCCATACGAGAATCTCATGACGGTGTCTGCGGGGCCCATCAGCCTGGCCCTAAATTGCAAGATCGTCTTCGACGAATGGGCTACTACTGGCCCACGATGGTAGCAGATGTGATAGACTATACGAAAAAGTGTAAAGCCTGCCAAGTTCACGCGGACTTCATCCACCAACCATCCGAATTTTTACATCCGATAGTGGCGTCCTGGCCGTTCGAAGCATGGGGAATGGATATCATCGGTCCGATTACTCTACCTTCCTCCCGAGGATATCGCTTCATACTCGCCATCACGGATTACTTCTCCAAATGGGCGGAAGCTGTCCCGTTCGCAGAAGTAAAGACTTCAAACGTGATCAGCTTCCTTAAGCATCACGTCATCTATCGCTTTGGACTGCCCCGAAGGATCGTCCACGATAATGGTCCGCAGTTTGCAAGCCACGTCTTCTATCGGTTCTGCAACAAGCACCGTATCCAGAATATTGCTTCGACGCTATACAATCCAGCAGCGAATGGGTTAGCAGAAGCATTCAACAAAACCATCATCAAGTTACTCAAGAAGTTCGTATCGTCCAACAAACGTGACTGGAACGAGAAGCTTGGTGAATGCTTATGGGCGTACCGTACCACAGTCCGAACGGCCACAGGGAACACACCATTCTCCCTAGTGTATGGGAGTGAGGCTGTTCTCCCATTGGAGACTCAAATACCCTCACTCTGCGTTGCCCTCACTTATCAATTGACAACGGATGATAACTACCGTCACCGGCTACAAGAGTTAGAGGCCTTAGATGAAAAGTGCCTCCTGGCTCAGCAACGAATCGAGCTATACCAAGCACGCATCTCCAGAGCCTTCAATAAGAAGGTTAAAATCAGAATATTCCAAGTGGGCGATCTCGTTCTGGCAGTCCGAAGGCCGATGGTCATGACTCACAAGACCACCGGCAAGTTCCAGCCAAAATGGGAAGGTCCGTTTATCATCGAGGTTGTATTCTCCAACGGTGCTTACCGCCTCGCAAAATAAAATGGAGACTTGCTCATGTTGCCCGTCAACGGCAAGTTCCTGAAGAAATATTATGTCTAAACGATATTTTCCAGATCATTGAGTCATTTACCCGCTGGTGTCGCTGAACTCACAACCACAAAATTCTAGATTATCGAGTCATGTACCCGCCGGTGTCGCTGAACTCACAACCACTCATTCCAGATTATCGAGTCATGTACCCGCTGGTGCCGCTGAACTCAAATCCACAATATTCCAGATTATCGAGTCATATACCCGCTGGTGCCGCTGAACTCATTTTCATAACATTCCAGATTATCGAGTCATGTACCCGCAGGTGCCTCTGAACTCACATTCCGGTCACTCTTTTAGATAGTAAGTCATGTATGGCCATACCTCTGAACTTTCTTCCTGGAAGAGATCCTCCCTCATGATCCACTACCCGTACTCCCAGTGCACAAAAAGGGTAACCGATCCACAAAATTCCAAAACGGCCATGTCCTCATTACCTCTGAGTCGTTTCACTTCCGCCAAAAACAAATCACCCCTTTACATAGGAATTCCATGTCCTCATTACCTCTGAGTCATTCTATGTACCCTCCTTCATTGAGCCCACTCCTTCCATGTCCTCATCACCTCTGAGTGGGAAGGCTCCGTCGAAGAAACCTTCATGCTTGCCATGTCCTCATTACCTCTGAGTAAGTATGATGATTCCCTTTCGACCTATTATCTGTACCCACAACCGGAGTATGCCAAGGATAATAGGTCCACAAATATTCTCTGCTGAGTCCGCTCCTGCCATGTCCTCATTACCTCTGAGTAGGAAGACTCCACGGTAAAACCTCCGTACTTACCATGTCCTCATTACCTCTGAGTAAGTATGTCGGTCCTCTTCCGTCCTATTATCCGTACCTTGAACCAGGGTATGCCAAGGGTAATAGGCCTACAAATGTCCTCTGTTGACCACAAATATCCTCTACTGAGTCCACTCTTGCCATGTCCTCATTACCTCTGAGTAGGAAGACTCCACGGTAAAACCCTCATACTTGCCATGTCCTCATTACCTCTGAGTAAGTATGTTGGTTCCCCTTCATCCTATTATCCGTATCCTAAGTCGGGGTATGCCAAGGATAATAGGCCCACAAATGTCCTTTGCTAAGTCTCTTAGTACAGGCCCACAATTCCTCATCATACCCCGGGAGCCCAGCTGCTCCATGGCACTCTATCTTCCGATACTTGGAACGTCCACAACAACATTACCGTGGAGCCATTCTAGGTATCCCCAATCAAACTTGTTATCCGTACCTAAAACCAAGGTATGCCAGGGGTAACAGGTCCACAAACAAATCCCCCATACGGGGCAAACATCGTCACAATACCACAGGCACCAACAAGCAATACAAATGAAGGGTAGAATGGAAAGTACTCTTTATTTGAAGGACGAAAAAAGCATTACATGTTTTGGGACCACGTCCCTCTCAAAAAAAAAGGAAAACAGGAACAAAACCAGAAAAAGGCCGACTATAGTTCGACATTACACAATTCCAAGAGGCGATTTCTCACCAAGGCAGTACCCCGCTCAACCTTCTGTCTAGCCCTGCGCTCAGCCTCCTGGGACAACCGTTCCCTATTATCCAGGTCCATGAGTGTCCGCCAGTCGTCATCCAACCTCTTCAGAGCCACTTCCAAGTCAGCCGAACCTTTATTGACGTTATCAGCTTCCTGGATGATCAGCCCTCTATCGATCCGGGCGGCCTCAAGCTCAGACTCAAAGAAAGTTAACTTCTTTTGGAGCTCAAGGATCTGCTTCCGCATTTCAGTAATCCTACAGGAGGCAATCGCTTCCCAAGCTGTAACATCTTCACTCTCATGGCTCAATTGATCATAGCGATCAGACAGAGTGCGGAGATCCTCCAATATGGTCGGCCGGGTTTTATCCTGAGCAGCCCTCGCCTTCTCTATAGCAGTTGTGAGGGAGCCACGTTCCTGATCTATAGCGGCAGATAGATCAACCTGCCGCAATCCCTGAAGCTGGGCTACCAGCTGATCAGTCTACAACAATTTTGCCTCCAGGAGTGCAGCCACCCCTGCACCACGAGGAAGGGCCTTAAGGATATCAACTTGACCCTGGGCGCATTGCCGGGCCAAGACGAAAGAGGTCCCTCTATCCACAGCAGCTTTTATCCCCCTTTTTAAGTGACGATGGAAGCTGTCGACCACATCCTGTAACGATTCGTCCAGGACCTCTGTAGAAGACGACGTCAGAGAAAGCGTGGCCGGCAGTATCGAAGGAGTGGTGCTAGAACTTGCCACCAGAGGGGCAACTTCTGATCAAAATGATGCACGAATAGCGGCTAGCTCTTTCTCTGCCACTCGAAGAGCCTTGACGCTTGGCAGGACGGAGAGGTCGACTCTCTGGGCCACCAGAGCAGAAGAAGACACGAGGACCATCGTCCCCTGCCCCGTTTGTCCTATCACCGGACTTGTCGAACTCGAGCCTGCAGGAGGACCATCGAGACGAGCAGGAGGAGAAGAAGGTATGCCCCTCTCTGCCAGTGCCCCTTCGGCAGAGTCTGTCTCAACAAAGTCCATCTTCGGCACTGGAGAGGCAGGACCTGCATGTCCAGGACAATGATCAATCGGCACGACCCGGAGGATGTGATTATAAAGCAGATAGGCCTCCTCGCAAGTTAAGATTCGACTTATTTTACCGGGAGAGGAGCATCGAGGCTGCAGCTCGTTCGCTGCTGGCAGGGCCTCCTCACCCGCGATCTCCAAATTAAATTTGGCCAGCTCCTCTGACCCAGCCACCTCAGAGGGAGAGGCAACTCGATCAGCATCATCTTGACAGAATTCAACAATTTCAGAGGCAGGCTCACTGGAGCCCCCGTCATCCCGGGTCACGACCTCTGCAACTCGAGAGTCCTCTTCTTCTGACGCCTACAAAAAAAAAGATGATTAAAATCAAAGCTAGAAGAAAGGGAGGACCGGTAGTAACTTATTTACCTCTGATGCGGGGTCGATTTTTTTGCCTCTTTCCTTGATAGTCAGCTCGCAGTATCTGGTCGCAGCCAGTTTCCGAGAGCGAAGAATGCCGCTAACAGGAGAAAGTTGCCTGCTACGCTTCCGTGCAGGGCCGGGTGCAACGGACGGCTGATCAACCACCATCTCATCTGGCAAAACAGGTGGCTGATCCGCCCCTACATCTGCCGCCGGAAAGGAAGGGTCATCTCCATCGGGTTCGTCACCTTCGTTATCTGCAGCGTCGGAGTCTGAATCCGGCACATCGACTCTATTCTTCCTCTTCCTTGTCTTGGCCCCCTGGGAACCCTCATCTAGGCCGGTACCAACGATGAAACTGGTACTCGGGTTAAAGTCGACAGGAGGCTTATTCCCCATGACGTGGTACAGAGCCGCCATATACAAGATCTCTACCGACGCCTTGATAGCAGGAACTGAGAAAACGGTATGGGTATGGAATGTGTCATAGTAATGCCAGGCTCGGATGCCGTCAAGAAGGCTACCTTCAAAGCCCAGACAAGAACTGGGGATGTCTAGAAAAAGTTGACTATATCCAAACTGCCGGGCGAACCTGCTCGGCAGATAAGGCTCCAGAAAGACAGTGTTACGGTTGCGACACACCAGATGAGAGGGACGGATATTTCGCAGCCACAAAAGCATCTGGCCGTCCAGAAGTTGAGAGGGCCCAATACCGTCAAGATGGACAGCCGCTATTTCCTCATCAGTAAAACGAGGGACAGATACGAAAATGTTGTACATGTCTGCCCTCGTCAGTGCCATCCGACAAGCACGCATGGTCTCGAATTCCCAAGACTCATTACGATAGCGGAAGATAAATACGTCGTTATCAGTTATGCCGTCTCCAGAGCCCGGTCTCATCAAAGACGGGTAATGCATCAACAGCCACCCCATCAAATAATGATAGGGCAACTCGGTCCGTTCAAAATCTTTCGTCACATCACGGGCAAGGAACTTGGATGTGAAAGTACGAAGGCCATGGTGTATACTGCACACCATGGCCGGGAGGAGAGCTAGCCGGACCCGCAAAACTAACTTCACAGCCGGAAGGATAAAATTGCGACTGATCCTCTCGATGGAACCTGCTCCGCCCGAGACTACACAGTTTCCCAGCCATATCATTAAGAAGCCCGCTAGGAGCGCTTTCTCCGACAACTCGTGGGTATCCTGATAAAAATAACCGAAAGAGTCGGTCTGACTCCCGAACCTGTCACTAGAGGTGGCCACCCTCTTAGATGGCGACACTAAGGCTTTCACTGCCTCCCGGGACTGAGGACGGCGGGGAGTAACTTGACCTGAGACATCCGTCGTGAAGAGATAGTGCACCCAGTCCTTGGTATGAGGGGCATTCCCTTCCGAGCTGTTCTCCTTTTTGGCTATTTGATGACATGTGCTATAATGGCACAATATCTCTTGATAAAGAGCCACGAAGCCTGGATACCGCCTTTCCAACTCTTCGAACTCCTCGTTCGTGGGAGTATACGTCTCAAAAGCTTCGTCCCCCCAAGGAAGCTTAGAGATCGCATGCATTTCGTGGAGCGCAAGCCCTATTTCCCCTACGGGCGTATAAAAGGTCCCCGTACGGCGATTATACATCTCCAGCAGAGATATAAACAATCTCTTATTTATAGGCAAGCCATGGCTAGTGCCCCGAATAGCATGGTAAAGACCAATCTCATACAGAAAGGCCTCATACCTTTGTAAAATCTACGTAGACAGATTGGTCCACGAGGGAATCGGATGTATCTAGCTGGGGAGCATCAACCGACCAATGGGATAGGAGCCCTTTCGAGCGAGTTGGTTCATAAAAGTATCGGCTGTAGAAAATATGAAATTGGGACCTGCCACATTCAAGAACGTACCCGGGGCCAATCCCATTACTGAACGGCTGGTGTGCACCTTGCCCGCGCACACTGACTTCAGGCTGTTGTTATAATGGATGTCCCCTACGAACATCCCACTCCGGATAGGAGTTAAAGAATCTTCCATCTTCCGATCCAGGGGAAGCATATTGAACCAAGATAAAGGGAAGTGACGCTCCATCTGGGGGATGCGGATCGCCATCCCGTTAGAAACAATACTCCAGTTCTCTGACACCTCCAGAATCTGACTGTTCTTCACAGTCAAGGCATCTCCAAAGAAGAATACGGGCTTCAAGTATTCCCCTTCTAACTTCTCCGAGGTCATCATAGCATTAAGAAAATAGAAAGGCTGATTCTTAAGGGCATTCAATCTCGCCGGAGGCTCGTCATTCGGGAACTGGTCCGCCATATGCTGAACTATATGGTCGTACCTATAGCCTAGAGCAGCTTGGGCACTGCCTACCAGGAGTTCTCCAGCAGCATTAACCGGCAAATTCACTAAGAAAGAGACAGAAAAAGATAAGTTAAAAAGATGGACAAAAAGGAACTAATAGGTGCTTTCGAGCTTATGCAGCTCCAACTCAACAAAGCCTCATGCGGCTCAGAAGAACACTTATGCGGCTCCAACTTACTGAAGCCTCATGCGGCTCAAGAGAACACTTATGCGGTTACAACTTACGGAAGCCTTATGCGCCTCAAACTTAGCAGAACATTAATGCGGCTCCACTTAGTGAAGGATCATGCGGCGGTGTTTTCATAAGGACCGCAGGGATCGGATAAGTTCGTGCGGACCACGTGACAGACAAATATGTGCGAATCTATGCGGCTCAGTGTAGCTTATGCGGCTTTGTTGGCGAAGCGCGTATGCGGCCACAGTGGCTATTTTTATGCGGCTCGCGGCTCGACCATAGGACGAACATACGACTCACATGAAAATAAAGGCTCGTGCACAAAGCTTGCAACATAACCATAGCAGTTAGGGTTCTTTAAACCCATATAAAGTCCTTACCAGCAATAGAAGGATGGACGTCAGGGTGAGCTGCGGGCACGACGGCCGGCGGAGGAACGACCGCAGATGAAGTAGAAGCAGTCTTCTTCGACGAAGACACTGCCTTCTTGCCCTTCGCCGCAACGGTGTTCTTGGGAGCCATTGGCAATTAAAGAAGAAGATGACAATGGAGTAGAGAAAGTTTGAAGTGAAGGAGAAAGTAAAGGAGTCTTCTCTCTCAAACTCCTCTTATTTATAGGACAAGAGAGGGGGGGAGAACACGTAGATTGATAACCGCCTCGAAAAAGACGAAATTGACTCCTCGGATTTCGTCCCCTCTCTCATAAAGGAGATTCACCCAGGGCATAAAATCCAAAGATTTAATGAGCCGACCCTTGGGATCTCCCCTAAAGGCGGCACTATAACGAATTTGAGGCAATTAATGACGCACATACGTGGCAAGGAGCTATACGGCCGAGACATCCATGCGGCCGAGACATCCATGCGGTCGAGACAATATATACGGCCAGAAAAATATATGGCCATGCTTCTTATTCAAAGTATTTCAATTTTGCAAATTAAAAACTTTGAAGGGGGTCTTATAGAAGCATGGAAAAGAATAAAGAAAGATCCATGCGGCCAGAAAGCCCCATGCGGCTCAGAAAGATTCATGCGGCCAGAGAGCCCCATGCGGCTCAGAGAGTCTATGCGGCTCAAACAAGTCCTATGCGGCTCAAAGAGGAGCCACGTGGCCTACAAACAGCCCTCTCATTTTTGTATTAAATGCTTTGACGGCTGACAGCTTTGACAAGGTGACAGTTCTGACACAAAGATATTATTATGACTTCCTCATAATGACAGACTCCTTGGGAAGCGAAGAAAATCTCTGACATGATCCTCCGAGAGTCAGAAACTGTCATGCGGCCTTGACACGTGGACAACTCCATGCGGCTCACGAAGACCATCCCCATGCGGCTCACGAAGATCATCCCCATGCGGCTCACGAAGACTAGCTCCATGCGGCTCATGAAGACCATCCCCATACGGCTCACGAGGACTATCTCCATGCGGTTCACTCATGCGGTCATCCACACTCATGCGGCTAAAATCATTACCATGCGGTCCAAATGTTCAGGGGGGCACTCTTAGGCAGCCTTGACACGTGGCTAGCCTTATGCGGCCCAACTTTCCTGTGGCTCAGATTTTTGCTGTTTTGACACGTGGCATGATAGCAGGGCACGTGGCATCAGATTGATCGAAATCTCTCAACAAATCCCAAAGAAATATTGGGATCAAATCAGATCATTTGTAAATAAGCCAATTAAAGACACGTGTCGAGGAATCCGAGGTTGGCATGACAAATCAGGAGGATTTATGTCAATCAGCATTAATTACCCACAAAAGATTTGATGCAATCACATTTATTGCTCAAATCTCGATGAACGGCCCAGATCCAATGATCCTTAGCCGCCGACTTTCAAGAATGGGCAATCATTGTAAACCCTAATGAGGCCCTCCACTCTTATAAATAGCAGGGTGCCATTCCCTTGCGGAGAGATGCACAGAGACATATACGGAGATATATGCAGATAGAGACAGACGCACATAGAGACATAGAGAGCCAGAGAGCCTGAAGAGAGAGCATTTCTTTATCAACGCCCAGCAGTTCTTCTACAGAGCCAAAGCTGCACCCGATCGTCCAAGGAGTAAGGCAGAGCGGCCGTCGCTTTCCCGAGCCTCTACCGTCACCCCCCAGAATCTAAAATAAACAATTGTACTTAGATTGCTGTACCTAGGTTTTCGTCCCTAGGCTTTCTTTGTACAAGCGAGTTTGTATTGTGAAGTAAAAGTCCAGTCCTCCGATAATTGTTCTGTTCTTTTATATTTCATGGCAAACAAGCATAGGTAAACGTAGAGATCAGATCGGCCAAAATGGAAAGCTATTACTCAAGTAGTATCAGGTCAGGCTACACCCCATGTGTGATGAGGGTGAAGCTATGCACGAGTAATAAACAGGAGGGGTATTGATCACATAACCTACAATAACTCCCCAAGCCCTGAATAGTATAATGGATCCAACCATGACATGTCATGACACGGGATTAAAAAGTAGGAGGCCAGCCCACTCCCAAATCGGTATCTGTACAAGAAACAAGATCGAACAATGTAGCAATATACCAGGTAAACCGAAAATAATATCTCATGACGGGATCCAACGTATACTAGTTCGTGTATCATCATGTCGAAAATCAAGTAAAAGACTACAACTGAACAGATATAGGAAATATCAAAGCAATAAAAACTATCAGAGAATGTACTCGCCTGCGGTCCTGAGCTGTCAATATGAATCAAGGCTCAAAGTGGAGTCACAGACCTAAAGATGATATATACATGTGTTAAATAGGGTTTAACAGTGTTAGGCATGGTTTTCTAGTGTGTAATATGCAATCTAGGTCAAGCATTGACTCACAGTTGACTTTTGGTCAACTGGTCAACTCTAGTCAAATCCTAGTCTAATCTAGGTCAAATGTTGTCTCAAGGTTGATTTCCAGTAAAAATAGTCAAACTTGGTCAACCATGGCCATGTTGCGCCAAATCAAGTCATCCCTACTTGGATACCCTAATCTAGGTATTCATATACCCAAAATTACTCTTATACATATATATTACATATATATTAATATAACAATCTATCCTAGACTTTAGAGTGGTAATACTCTATACCTTAGGCTATAGGCTAACTTTCATTACCTTGCTAATAGGTAAATACCCGATACAATATGTATATAGATAAATCCTATACAATAGATATATTGCTAATATCCTATCTATATATCTATATATCCTTACAAAGTAACTCATACCTTATCTATAAGGCTCTTCTAACCCCAAAACATAGAGAGGTATCTAACCCTCTCTAACCCCTCTCAACCTAAGGGCCATATAGCCAATACCCCTGTCCCCCAAGGATATCCCCTGCTACCTCGTGCAACAGGGCAACATCTGCTACTGCTCTAATTTACTGATGCATGCTGCAGGGGCTATGCTATGCAGCAGCTACTGCTGCTTCCAACTGTATTTTGCTTTACAATCCTTGTAGTTGCTTGCAACTGCTGCTAGCTAGTGCTATGATTGTCGCATTGCTAAGGGCTTGCAGCATACTGCTAACTGCTGCTGCAACTAAGCCCCATACAACTGAACTCAACAACCAAATTCCTTTTCAAATACTAACCCACATCCTAACTCATGACACAACACTAAGACACTAACTTATTTCTAATCCTAAACTCACTAATAAAAACTAACAACCATCATAATCATGAACTAACATATACTAACTAATTATATGAACTAACATCTAATCTCACAAAATCCTCATACACTAACACATATATCCTCTAGCTAACAGACCACTGGCTCAAAGCCATATGTTACCTGCAAGTAACACGGCCAAGTGCCCAGCACCCTGCTGCCACTACATATGCTCTGCAATGAGCTGCTGTGCATGTATTGCTCTGCAGGGCAATGCTTGCATTGCTGCAAGCTCGAGTGCGGCTGCTGCTACTGCTTACAGCAAGCTCATGCAAGGCCAAGTCAAGACACAATGCTACCTCAAACTAACTTAGGATTCACCACCTCAAATATAAACTAATTGACACTAACTCAATATTCTAATATATGAGACTAACCTAGGATACATGAATCTAACATACATCTAACAGAACCAAATCTGATACTAACTCTCATGACTAACTGAACTCTGACAGCCTAACACTCTAATACATATATCATATACATTAACACACTAACTTCTAATCTAACTAACTAAATATCTGAAACTCTCTAATACACTAATCTACAGTTACATCACTCAACCCAAACTCTGATACATATAAGCCAATGGCCACTGCTGCCTATGCTTGGCCATCCCCTGCTGCTTCTTTTGCTCTGCAGGCAAATGCTCAATAAATGAGCAGTACCCGACCCACACTCTCTACACTGCTGCACACTCATACACTGACACATCAAGACACAACTCAAAGTCCTATTTAACAAGTCTGATAACCATATATATATATATATATATATATATATATAAACCTACACACACACACACACACAAGCCTATGGCCAAATAGCCAATTGCCAATTAGTTCACTGTGGCAGTGAACCACTATCACTCTCTCAAATCAACACACACACTCAATAACTGACTAATCCCTGATACCCAAATCCCATTCAGGATACTCATAAATCCTATACTCTAAAACCAGAAACCCATTCTCTGGAACCAAAACCCAAGGCCAATGGCCAAACCAAATGGCCAAGTGCCAATGGCCAAGCAATCTTTTCTGCTCCAATTGTTCTGCATGCCTAACCCAACCCCTATTCATCTGCCACTGTCACAAACCACTGACAGTGAATAAATCATGGAAACCCAACACACACACACAATATACATATGTATATTTACCATACGATATATAGATACACATATATATAACATGTAGTTCAACATATATATACATATATATAGAAAATCATTAGAAAATTAAATAGAGAGCCTAACTAATGAATAACCTATCCAAATATATCATCAAAACTGAAAATAAAGCCCAAAATAGCCTATGAGGCATTTCATTAAACATTTGGCGCTCTCCTCGGATTTCTCCAAGGATGGCCCAAAAACCCCATATGAAATGCACAAAAAGGAAGGTTAGAGCCTTGCTCACCTCCCCAAGGGTATCCCTAACCAATGTGGGTGTTCCTACAAGGTGTCATGCAAGAAGAAGGATCTAAAACTATAAAAATGAAATGTTTTACCTATTGGGTGGTTGATTTTCTAATGTATTCTCTTGTAGATGCTCTTCTGTCAAGTTGGACACAATTTTCTCCTCCTTGGACACTTTCCCACAAACTTCTTGTGTGAGCCCCCTGAATTTTAGAGTTTATTTTAAATTTTTCTAAATGAATTATTTTTAATAAATATTTTTATTTAATTATTTTTTATCAATAAATGTTCTTTTTCGTGACTTTGATTTCTGGAGCGTCAGAGATATCAATCTGTCAAAACTTCCTTTATGAGTTTTGTAGTAGACAGGATTACCTTCATTTTGGTATATGATGTCCCATTCGAACTTGTTCCCTTATATTCTATTTGTATCGCACAACTTTTGGATCAATTTAGGCCAATTGACCATTCCTACTTTTATTTATGATTATTATATGCACATTGCCATGACTTTTTAATTAGGAGCACAATACTAGATATTTTCTTAAAACCAACTTCACATATATGATCTAGTCAAGACACCCTACATCTATGACCTTTGTGTTCCATTCAGACACACCATCTTATTTTTTACTTTATCGCACAACTTTCCTGACACAAGACCCAATCTTGATTCCCCCCATGAAGTCACATTCATTTCCGACTTGAATTGGGGACACCATTTCGACCCAAACCTGTCGACCCAAAATATGGACACGGCCTAGATTAAGTCTACTACACACATGACACTTGTGTCCCATTCAATTGAGGCTCTGTATGATATTTATTTACCTATGATCATAAAGGAATAAATTAAGTCATTTATTGCATCAAATCCGATTTGACCCGACCCGACTCATTTGAACCAAATCCAAGATTCATGTTATCCCCTCATGAATACCCATGCACTCATTCTCCCTACAAAACACCAAACACCTAGTGTACCTACTCAAATATTCAAGGACAACTCCATTGGAAAAATTCCTAAAATGTGACCTAATCGCCACACTCAATCATAGCCATTAGTTTATCCTTCATCAATCCACTCCACTCATCCCTTCATGACAACACACTCACACCTAGGATGGACGGCCCTAATACTTAAACTTCTCTCTTTTTACTTCTTAGAGAGATTCCTCTTTACACTCTCTCCTCTCCCTAACACTCACAAACATCACAACTCTCTCTCCCCCTACTGTGCACAGCCGACACCTTCTTCTTCATTTCCAACTCATTCTCCTTCTCCTTTCTTCCTCCTTCGTGAGTAGCACAATAGCTACCATGGAAACCCCCTGGACGACCATTCAACAGCCAACCCTCCACCTTTATCATCTTCTTCTCCATACACCTTATTATTTTCCATCACCATCATCATCCTCCTCCTCTTCCTTTTTCAGTCAACCACCTTGTCGCGTGCCACCGCAACTGTCCCCACCGCGATGCCAGTAGCCACCGACGACCTTTATGGGCCAGCCTCCTGGCTGTAGCACTGCACATCTGCATCGCATTTCCCTGTGCCGGTAGCAGCTAGTAGCTGCTGTTGTTGCTATTATCGTAGGCTCCACGTACGACCTGGTAGCGGCCAACCACCGTCGTGTTCGCACGCGAGACAATACGAAGTAGTAGCAGTAGCATGGTAGCACTGTTGTACGCCACCGTACAATATCGGCATGCCACCCCAGCTCTGTCCAGTCGGTGTCGCAGCATACAAATGAGTGTTGCAGTGCAGCGGTAAGGCTTCGTCATCACACGGCTCTGTGAACCCGCCGAACGGTCGTGAGGGCCTGGGCAAACCTGCGCGAACCCTCCTTGATCAGCTCTGTCCTTTTCGACGTGTACAACAGCCGATTCTTGTATTTCGTACAAAATCTCGTCGTGACGCATGCACGTTCGAATCCAGAATTTTATTTCGTCGTAGCAACTTTGTACGCATTTTCTGGACAATCCGACCATTAGATCGACAAACTCTTTCTTCTGTCACAATCTCGGTATATACCCCTTCTTTCTCAGGTTTCAACCGTTAATTCGATCGTTTGATAGATCAAAACCGGCCTCCAAGTTGACCATTTAAATTGTGTTATTTTTGACATTTTCGTGGAGCCGACTTCGTGGACTCGTATCTCCGTCGTCGTAGCTCCGTTTGACGTACCACCAATTCTTGTGCACAGCTGGTATGACCATCTTTGTGGAGCCGACTTCGTAGACTCGTATCTCCGTCGTCGTAGCTCCGTTTGAATTAAATTTTGTTTTATTATGAGCATGTTTTTTGCTTGGTTGAATTTGACGCCAAAGTTGGCCATCCGAATTCATAATTTCCAACTTATAAAATTCTAATTTTGGATCTAAGACTCCGAATTTCAATTTCGACACCACCAGTAGACTCATGGCGTCATTCTGGCATAAATTTATATAATATTTTCTAGTGGAGGACGTGGGCCTTGACACGTATTTCGGTGTATAGTGGGCCCCACAATCCGAGTCAACCGACCATTTTGAGATTGGCTCACCGGAATCTAATTTCGGATATATCGTTGAGTTCGTATCGTCATTCTGGGCTCGTTGACTTATAATTTCCTAGATTTAGTGGACTTGAGCTTCGACACGCATTTTTGTACAAACTGGATTTCAATGTCCTGGTCAACGGATCATTTTGATATCGGTCAACGAAATTCAATTCCGGATATACCGTTGGGTTCGTATCGTTATTCTGGATTCGTGGACATATAATTTGTTAGATTTAGTAGACTTGTATCCTGGCACGTCTTTCGATGTAAAGTGGGTCCAACACGGACATCATTTTGGCCTGAAAATACCTTTTTGCCCCTGTGTCTAAATTGGACTTACGGGTAGGCTATCCTAGCTAATTTGACCATTTTGGACATGTTGGTGACGTTTATTTCATCATCCGACAACTTATGTAGATATTTTCTTTATGTATTACTAAATTATAATTAATTCCTTTTATGTTCGTATTTTAGAATTCGTGCAACGGAACTGAGATCAGTCGATTCCAGTGATCTCACATTGCTAAAATTGACAAGATGACCATGTGGATCGCTATGATAGGATTGTTAATCTTATTGTTGATCGTCTTATCTCGATTTACGTGTCATAGGTTTCGATGTATGAATAACGAGGTACAAACTTGATATTTTAATAGCCTGCTACTTGTAATTCATATTATTAGCTTATATATATATATATATATATATATATATATATATATATATATATATATATATATATATATATATATATATATATATGGTTTTGTAAAACTCTAAATGATTTTGGGTTTCTAGTATTACCTAATATTATTTTATGAATAAAATTATAGTTTCTAAATATTATAAATGATTTGTAGATAGATATGTATTTATATTTATTCTTTCCCTTAAATCGTAAGTCACGACTTTATAGTCGTTTCCTATTTCTCATCTCTATTATCATGCCAAATCTTGATTCTAGACTATATATCAAACTAGGCTATTTAGACTATTCTGAACTAAGTGGAACCGCTTGTGCCATCGTTTAAGACCATCTTGTGGAGCTTAGCATCATACCTATTTCGTGTCGATACGTTCGTGTCGTGTACGTCGACTTCCAACTAAATTGAGATGAGTACATTCTCTGATAGTTTTTATTGCTTTGATATCTACTATATCTGATTCAGTTGTAGTATTTTACTTGATTTTCGACACGAGGATACACGGACTAGTATACGTTGGATCCCGTCATGAGATGTTACTCCTTGTTTACCTGGTATACGGGTACATGTCTCGTTCTTGACTATTGTCCATATACTTGTATAGATACTGATTCCTAAGGGAATTTGCAACCTTCTTAGAGAATCCCGTATCGTAATGTGCTATGGTTAGATCCATTATACTACTCGGGGATGGAGAGTTATTAAAGGTTATATAATCAATACCCCTCCTGTCACTTCCTATGTATAGCTCCACCTTTACCGTATGTTGGGTATAGCCTGACTTGATACTACTAGAATAATAGCTTTCCATTTTGGCCGACCTGATCTCCAGGTTTACATGTGCTTGTTCTTGTGCATAGCCAGTCAAATGGAACAGCCGGATCTTGACCCAAGCCGATCACATAACGCTCTATTATCTCAAGGCACTATTTATATTGTACATTATATATCATATGTTCCTGTACTGCTTTACATTCCAGTACTTCACACCATGATATGATATTCAGTTCACTTGTATTATTTTACTTCCTATCTTGATATTTCATCTTTTATTCCATTATAACTATCTCTTATAGTATTTGTCAATTTATTTGGAACTACTGTTAGTTTACATACTCGTTTCCATCCTGACTGGATATGTTGACAAAATTTTAGAAATTATTATGCCCAACATTATTGGACTACAGGAGGATGCTAGCTGAGGCGGATCTCGATATTCTTTCACCGTGAGTTGTCTCCCGGGAGTTCTAGGCCTGGTAGTTTGTTTTAGTTTTTGTTATTGTTTTGTCTCCTATACCTTCTTGTCTCATATATTCATTGTAGATTCTAGTTGTGTCACGACCCACTCCCGAATAATCGGACACAAGTCGGACACGTCCAGCTTATGTTGAAAAACTCAACATAGTAAGCTGTACTAAGCTAGGGAAACTAAGTCAATATGAATCAGTACAAACCACAGCATCTATAAACGATCCCAGAAAGATCACCATAATCCACAAGTCCATATAACGTAAAGGTACCAGAGTCAACAGGAATGAAATACGCTATAAATTCTAAAAAACATTATCTAGGAGTAAAGCTAAACAGTCTAAACCTGAAGCCTCTAGCTAAGTCATGTCTTTATCCTGCTCAGCTAAGATCTCGGATTCTGGCCCATAAGGTATAACAATATCCTGTAAGTACACCTGCAACATATCCAGTCAGGAGCGGAGCAAAGTACAGTTCTAGGTAATGAACAAGAACATCATGATATAAAAAGTACAAGAGAACATGTAAAGCACAAGAAAGTGCATGAATGTAAAGTACAGGAAATAAAGTACAAGAATATAAATTATAAACCTGAAGTACAAGACATGACATGTGTACAATATTTAAAATACAACTAGCCATGTGATCGGTTGGAGTGAGTACAGAAATAATTACAGGAGTACATACATATCGGTACGGCTTAGGACCCGCGTGCACAGTGTGAGGCCTAAGCTATCTACATGAATATCAGAACATGGGTTTGGTCACATAGCTAGTGTATTTCCCCTCCCCGACTACGAGTACAAGACATGAAAGTACAAGGGTACCAGATATCATGTCTCAAGGTGTCACAAGAAAATACAGGAAATGACTATAAATGAACATAAACCATAGAATGTACTTGCCTTGCTCAGGGTGATCGGGCAAAGGGAGTAAATCTGTAAGTCCGCCTGAATCAATTGGTTTTAAAAATCTAGGTGAGCAACTAACTATCATTTAAGTACCATTAAATATTGACTAATGGATTGAGTATATTCTTATTTATTTGATTATACAATTATATCAATTACTATCCAAATAACTATTATTTAAACATTTATTTTTAAGAAGGAACCCCTTGAATTATTATGCTACAGTTTACTATAGGTAGTCATACTATTAATTGTACAGTACCAACAACCAACCTATATTCTAGAGTCAACCAATCATGAAATCAATTGGTTAAAATGGCCAGTCCAGCCTGGCCCATTTCTACTTTCTAGATAACCTATTAGACCCAACTCCTACAACAACTTTAACAAATACTCAGCAGTTCAAAATAGACCAATATCCCAAACATCAATTAAGTCCAACAGTAGGCTTCTTAGCAACATACACCCACCATACTTCTTCTTTCCAGCTGTAAAAGAAGTTTTACTGCTGCTGCTTCTAGTATCGAAGACTTAACAAGGACTCAGAAGTTCAGGAAACCAAGAATAAGAATGAATTTAAACACAAAAAGTTGTCCTTCTCAATACTCAAACTGCAGAACCAAACACACACCAAAATCGAGCTAAACACATACTTGAACTGAACTCCCAACGGTTACCAAGAACACAGGATCAAAAGAACAGTAGAACACAACACAATCAAATCCACAAAATTCCATCAGAAGTTATATACAAAAGAAATACAGAATTAAATTGATAACTCTCAAAATGATTTCCACGCATACGAGTTGTTCTGCATAACTGCTATCCCTGCTTCTAGACTCCAGTCCATACCAAGTTCTCGACCCAATCATTGAATCCCCACTGCATTGGACATGAGAACCGCTGGACACGAATCCATACCAAAGCAACACACTGGACAACAACGACCTCAGGTCAAAGACAAGCCAGACACGAATAGATAGCTTTTCGATCCCAACTGTAAACCTGTCCAACCCCTCCTATTAAACCTAGACACCAATATGAATTATACGATATTAAGATTGGGGAGAGAAATACCTGAGAAGAAGAAGGATTCAAACTGGGACAAAAATACGGCTCCAATCAAATTGAGTGTGGCCCTTCGTTCCTGGACGCATCTCAAGCTTCTGTTGGGACATAACAGTGAACAAGTTCAAAGCACAAGGATCAAAATAGAGTTTCAAAGAGATTGGAATCAAAACTCACCACGATTCAAATTTGTTCTTCCGAATTTTGACTTGATCAATCGATCATCAAACTTCCTGTTCGAATTTCTACTAGAAAACAAATGCAACCGATCATTAAGGAATTTCAAACCAATCCAGATCAAACAACTAAAGTCACAACTCACCAGTATTGGATGTTGTCGGCAGAAATAAGAAATCAATTGATTGCGAACGGAAAACTCGATCTGGAACTCGATCAGAATCTGAGTCCATCAATGCAGATCAAGAAGTAATCGAAAACGAAAGACGAAAACAAATTTTCAAAGAGATCATGACAACTCACCTTGATCGACAACAGTAGAAATGGTGAGACGAGCTCGGAGAGATCGACGAAAGAGTAAGGGTCCACCGTCGGAGGTTCGTCCACACTCTACAGACTGGGAAGAGCCGCTCTGCCAACGAAAAGAGTTACCGCGGCTTGATGTGTCGTCGCCACTGAGGAGAAAATGAACCGTGCTCCACCACGGGAAGAAGAGTCCGTCTATGTCAGTGAGATGTCGCCATAATCATCATCTCCATCACTGTCTTGAGCTTTGCCGTCGCCGTTCGTCGAAGGAGGGTGGTGCACCGCTCGGGAAGCCTCCGCGTCGCCGCCGCTGAGATATGGATGAAGTCTAGCTTCCGGCGCTTGAGCCAGCCGCCGCCAAAGCCATCGCCGGAGAAGAATTTAGGGTTAGGGCTCGAGAGCTCTGAGAAAATTGGGGAAGAATCGATAGAGTGTGGAGTTGATCAGAAGAGTCCACACTCTCTCTCCACAGCAGGTTTTTTTAAAAGGAAGGAAAAATTGGTTATTAACAATTAAGTCCTCCACTAACTGCTATTTACAAAAAGTTCCAAAACTTCTATTTTAAAGAGTTTGTTAAGTTTGTTAGAGGTTTGTTAAAAAAGTGGGGGCTACGTTAGTTAGTTAGTTAAAACTAACTTAAAAATTACAACCATGCCACAATTTGAAATCTTTCCCTCCAAGTAAAATAATTAGAAAATTATTTAAACAATTTTTTTTAATCAAACTTAAATTAGGAAAAACTTTTTTAAAAAATTCCATAAAAATAAAAAAGTGGGGTTACAAGTTGTTCTAGTGATACAGTTATCTCTTCCTATTCATATCATCTTAGATGTTGTGATTGGAGTACATAATGTTGTTATAGATTATCTAGATGTTGTAGATATCTATTGGGTACTTGACAGCATTCTACTCTCGATACTGCGACGTAGGCTGGGCGTGGCCTATGTACTCGTGCCCGAACATCCGGGTGCGGGTGGTGACACATTTTTGTGTTTACCCATGCAGGTCAGTCTTTGCAACTGATATAAAGTCGTGGTAGTAGTTAGGCTTAGTCGTACTACTGTGAGCCTGTCCTAGGATTTGGATTGAATCATGGAATATTTTAGGATTTTGGTACTCAATCACATATTAGGATATTTGATAGATTCCAGGGATGACCCCTGAGAATCTTACTTCGGAACTATATTGAGTCTATTTCTATTTCGCTCTTGCTTATCATGATCTTCGAAACACCAGTCCGTTGTCGAACCCTATTCTTACACTAGGATGAGTCTTATGGACCCCAGAGAGCTAGAAAGTAGAAGTTGAACTTATACACCATTTTGGTTGAGATTTTTTAGACTATATTCATTGAATTTTGAATTTTGACCTAAATAATATCTTTGGGACAACCCTTGAGAATCTCTCTCTAAATCCTACCTCAGAATCTGTTTTCGCTTGTTTCCATTCACTTATCCTTAATTCGTTGTTGAATTTGGAATCTTGATGTTCGTTGTTGACTTTGATTTTCTATCAAGATAAATTTTGTGGATTGAATTAAGGTATATCCTGATAACATATTTGATGATGACAGTAAGGAAGGTAAATGTCTACTTTATTTATGGAGTTTAGAATTTATTGCAGTCATACTAGCTAGCATGACAAGGATATGGAGCCTGAGTTAGGATATACTTATCCTAGTTATGGAATTTAGAATTTCTTGCAGCCATACCGGTTGGCATGGTAAGAATTCTAGATAACATAATTTTAGGGTGTATACCTTAGTTATGGACTCTATCATTTATTGCAGCTATGCTTACTGGCGTGGCAAAAATTCTGGCAACATGATTTCAGGAAGACGTGTATAGTTATAAGATCATATCTTAAATCGGTTCACTTCGTTGTGACCAGATGAGCAAGAATAAATCTTTATCATCATTTTTCTCCATCTTGATTAACACCGGCCTATCTTTTCACGCCCCAGAACCAAAATACTGGAGAGCGGAGGACAGACACAGCCAGCTACGTACATTGAAGTATAATCTACCTCGATATATGGTCACGGCTATCTAGATGCATGAGGGTTTATTTACAAGCCAACAGTCTCTTATGGTCATGAACAAGCCAAGTGTCTCAATCTCAACAAGCAAGTAATTGTTACAAGAAGTAAGATCATCAAACATACAAAGTAAGGCATCCTAAACATTATATATTCAGATGATCATGAAGCTAGTCATACAAAATACGAAGACTAACAAGAGTTTAAGTCATACATGATCAACCCTAGGATTTGTCAATCATGTAACAGTCCGTAGGCAGACAGAAATTAAAGTTTCAACACGAGCTAACACTTGCTCGGCGGCTAAACACCTCAAAAGAATAATTTACAATAAAGTGGGTGAGCAAAATAAGAAACCCACCCGTTGCCAAGATTACGTCTGGTGTTCACCATCTGGCTGGAAGACAGGGAGATCCTCGGGAGCTACTCCGAAATCTGGCCATACAAAACCAGCTGGGTCAGACCCCAGAAAGAGCAAGTGCCACAAGGGAGGCTTCACTTAAGAACTAAAACCAGCATATTAGCACATGATATATAAAGGATAATGAAAGACATGAGTTAGAGAAAACAGGGTGATAAACGATAAGATAACTAGGACCATTTCGGTAACCAAATTACAACCCGTAAACCAAACAAGGACCGGGGTTGTAACCCTTCACCTGAATAGAACTTAGTCTCTAACCAATTATCGATAAAGTAAAGCATAATCAAGCATGTCCTGAGATAGCCATGTACTGGATCTAGGCAAGACTAGACAAGATCGGACTCCATCCATCATTCACGGCCAAGCAAAGAGTACGATTTGATACTTTAACAAACTAGGGTTATCAATAGCCTAGTTACTAGCAAGATGCAATGAGATGTTCAGGCAGCCACAAGCCCTGCAGACTTAATCCAGGTTATCCGGTCACAAGTTGAGAGAGTTGGATTAGGTGACTTAGAGGTACAACACATGACAGTGTGCTGGAAATGTGCCCTACTCGACGGCAGGCTACAAGTCCAGTTAAAGCGCCCAGATAACGGGACTGCCTGTAGTTGGAAAATCTCTTCATGAATTACTTGATCACCCTAGTCATTATCCTAGTCAGATTCAGTATGAATTCTTGACCGTGGAAATCATGAATTCATATCCTAGACATGATACAAGACGAGACATGTAGCTTATACAAGCACAAACACCCACGGTGTCAAGACAAGAGTTACTTAGCAAGTCAAGATAGCCGTCACAACGGCATATCGAGATTATCATGTTAGGTTACTTTATCAAGTCAAGAGTGCGTCACAACAGACCACCATCAAGAATTATCATGTCAAGTTACTTGTCAAGAGTGCACCACGATGGGTCACTATCAAGAATTATCATGTTACCTGATACTTGTTAAGAGTGCGCCTTAACAAGCCACTATCGTGTTCTATCCTTACATTATCATGAATGAGAGAAACTTGCATAAAATAGCTAGTAACATATTCTTGAAGCCAAGGAAAAGATCTATAACTTTTATGTTGAGTTTTTTAAGATTTTAGCTACAAAATAACTCAAAGAGGCAAAAAGAGTCATTTGGAGTGACCTGCGCAAGTTGCGCGAGCAAAATCGCCCACGGCGCACGTTGCGCGCAAGAACGGAACGCGAGCGCGAGGCAGAAAGTCGCACGGGCGTACGGCCGCACGACCGCGCAAGTCGCAATGTGTGCGAGCAAAATCGTCCACGGAACACGTTGCGCGCAAGCACGCGCGCGGCAGAAAATCGCACGGGCGCGCGGCCGTGCACGTTGTAATGTGTGCGAGCAAAATCGCCCACGGCTCACGTTGCGCACAAGCACGGCACACGGGCGCACGACAGGAAATTGTGCTGGCGTGCGGCCGCACAAGTTACAATGTGCGCGATCAAAATCGTCCACAGCGCACGTTGCACGCAAGCACAGCACGCGGGCGCACGGCAGGAAATCGTGCGTACGCGCGGCTGCGCAAGTTGTAATGTGCGCGAGCAAAATTGCCCACAACGCACTTTGCGCGCAAGCACGGTGCGCGGGCGCTCGGCCGTGCAATTTACAATGTGCGCGAGCAAAATCGCCCACGGTGCACGTTGCGCGCAAGCACGGCACGCGGCAGGAAATCGCGCGGGCGCGCGGCCGCGCAAGTTGCAATGTACGGTAGCAAAATCGTCTACGGCGCACGTTGCGCGCAAGTACGACACTTGGCAGCGAAGACACTACGCGTGACACTGTTCATCGTCCCAACAGCACCAAAAGGTATGGGGAACCCATGAACATGAAAATAGCATAACTTGCTTATACGAAGTCGAAATCAAGTAGTTCAGAAGCCAAAATTGGGTAGAATTGAATTTCCTACAACATGGAACCATTAAATCTCGAAAATAACAAAGTTTAAGAGATCAAAACAAATAAAAACCAAAAAATTACAAACTTAGATCTACAAGAATCCATCCGTCAAATCCAAAAATGTCAAGTTCTAAAGAGGCTTAGAAATCAAGTAAGGAAGAGAATGGAACAATAAAATGTGAGATCCATCATGAAGCAAGTTGCACTTGCCTAGGCTTGGTAGGTGGGAGGAGTAAATGAAGAAGATGAAGCAGTAAATGCAAATAATGGAGGAGAGAAAAGGAGTTGACTTATATAGCAACCCTTCTCATCTCAACCCAAAACAAACCAAACCAAGCCAAGCCAAGTCATGTTGAACCAAGTTGAACCAATCAAGTCAAGATTTTAACCAAGGCTAAGCTAAGCAAGATAAGTCAAAATACGGGCCACCTAACAATTATCAGAAATTCGTATATGTATCCTGAAAAATACGTATTACGGGAAACGGGAGTGACAACTCTACCCACCTTAAAAGAATTCCGTCCTCAGAATTTAATCAAGAGGCTAGAGATGTTGGGACAAGCTAAACTGACCATAAGCAATCTACGGCTAGCAGTCAATCAAGCAATCATTCATGCAAGCAGGGAAGTAAAAGCATAAGGCATAAGAAAGATATTATACCTTATGAGTCAAACAGGTGTGGATATCGCGATCGGATATCATCCTCTCCTTCCCACGTTGACTCACCCAAAGAGTGATGGCCCCAAGCAATACGGACTAAACTAATAGTCTTGTTCTTGAGTACCTTCTCTCTTCGATCCAATATGGATACAGGCCTTTCCTCATACGAAAGGTTGGTACCAATAACCAATTTCGAATGATCAAGGATATGGCTCGAATCCGGGATATACCGTCACAATTGGGATACATAAAAAACGTCATGTACCTCACGTAACGACGACGGAAGAGTGAGACGATAGGACACATCACCTACTCGCTCGAGAATGTCAAATGACCCAATATACCTATGACTAAGCTTTTCCAGCACGCCAAAATGAATGACGCCACGGGTAGGCGAGATCCTAAGGAATACGTGGTCGCCGATAGAAAACTCAAGCGGACGTCGATAAGAATCGGCCCAATGGCAATGACGGTCTTGGGCAATTCAAAGATGATCTCTGACTTGTCTGACCACCTCGATTGTCTGCGTAATCATATCTAGACCAAGCATCTGTCTCTCGCCGACATCATCCCAAGCTAAAGGTGATCTGCACTTTCTGCCATACAGGGCCTCAAAGGGTGCCATCTGGATACTTGCCTGGAAACTGTTATTGTAGGAGAACTCCATGAGATGCAGGTGATCTTTCCACAAACCACCGAAGTCGAGTGTACATGATCGTAACATATCTTCGAGAGTCTGAATCGTACGTTCTGACTGACCATCTATCTGCGGATGATATGCTGAACTGAACTTGAGACGAGTCCCCAAACTCTCTTGAAGACTTCGCCAAAAGTGCGATGTAAATCTTGAATCTCTGTCTGATATGATACTAACTGGCACTCCATGCAATCTAACAATCTGTCTGAGGTACATCTCTGCAAGCTGATCCGTTGACTGGCCAATTCTGAAAGGGATAAAATGAGCTACCTTGGTGAGTCTGTCAGCTATAACCCAGATAGCATCTCTTCCAGCTGGGGATTTAGGTAACCCAGTTACAAAATCCATGGTAATATGCTCCCATTTCTATTCTAGGATCGGTAAAGGTTGAAGAAGTCCAGCTGGTCTCTGATGTTCAGCCTTAACTTGTTGGCAAACTAAACATCAGAAGACAAACCGGGCTATCTCCCTCTTCATGTCATTCTACCAGAAATGCTGACGGATATCACGATACATCTTCGTGCCACCGGGATAAATTGAATACTGAGAACTGTGAGCCTCTGCCATGATCTCCTATCTGATATCACCACTGGGTACACAAAGATGTCTTCCATGTCGGAGAGTACCATCTTCTTGAATACATAACTCTGGTCTCCGTCCTGCTTTAAAACTCTGCTCTGAGCCACTGAAGCTTAGAATCTGTTGATTGCGCCATCTTGATCCTCTCAACTATGCTGGACTAAACATGCATGCTGGCCAACAATGCTACATTGGTTGAAAGAACTACTTCTATTCCCATCTTCCGAAGATCTGCTAATAACTCTGGCTGTGCTGTTAGAAAATAAGCTCATGCTCTTCTGTTCAATGTATCTGCAACTACGTTGGCCTTTCCAGGATGATACTGCCGGTTGATGTCATAATCCACCAGTAACTCCAGCCATCTTCTCTGACGTATATTGAGATCCTTTTAGGTAAACACATACTTAAGACTCTTATGGTCGGTGAAAATCTCCACCCGATCTCTATACAAATAATACCTCCACAACTTGAGTGCGAAAACCACCGCTTCTAATTCCAAGTCATGGGTTGGGTAATTCCTCTCATGATCACGAAGCTGACATGACGCATAAGCTAGTACATTACCATGCTGCATCAAGACACATCCCAATCCTCTGCCAGAAGTATCATAATAAACTAAAAATCCTCCAGTCCAATCTGGAAGCGTAAGAATGGGAGCCGTCATCAATCTTCGCTTTAACTTCTCGAATGAACTTTGATACTCTGCAGTCCAAGTAAACTGCACATCCTTGCAGGTCAACTGCGTCAATGGTGCTAAAATCCGAGCAAAGTCTGACACAAACCGTCGGTAATAGCCGGCCAATCCTAGGAAACTCCGAACTTTTGCGACGGTGCTAGGTACTGGCCATGTCTCTATAGTCACTCTCTTTTGGAGGTCCACTTCCACTCTACCTCTGGTGATGATGTGACCTAAGTACGAAATACGATCCAGCCAAAATTCGTACTTACTGAACTTCGCGTACAACTAGTGTTCTTTGAGAATCTGAAGAACTATACGAAGATGCTGCTCATGCTCTACCTTATTCTTGCTATAGACTAAGATGTCGTCTATAAACACTATCACGAACTGGTCCAAATAGGGCATAAAGATACGATTCATGAGGTCCATGAATACGACTGGCGCATTGGTCGCTCCAAATGGCATAACAAGGAACTCCTAATGCCCATATCTGGATCTGAATGATGTCTTCGGGATGTCTTGCTCTCTGACTCTGATCTGATGGTACCCTGACCGTAAGTCAATCTTCAAGAATACTGCTGCACCACTGAGTTGATCAAATAAATCATATATCTTTGGTAGGGGATATATGTTCTTGATTGTTACAAAATTCAAGGTACGATAATTAACACATAATCTTGACATGCCATCCTTTTTTTCACAAGAAACATCGAGGCTCCCCAAGGTGATCCACTCGCACGAATGAATCCTTTGGTTCTGAGTTCTTCAATCATCTTGTACAAGATCTCCAATTCTGAAGGTGTCATCCTGTAGACTCTCTCTGATACTGGTGCAGTCCCTGGAATCAAGTCGATAGTGAACTCTATCTCTCTCTCTGGTGGCATGCTTGGAAGCTCTCCGGGGAACACGTTTGGGAACTCTTCAACGACTTTGGGAACTGAACTGCCTCTGCTACTGCCATCTGTAAGACTGGGGGAGAAGGTTCTACTTCGCCCCTGGAAAATGAAAACTCTGGTTCGTCTGGAATACCAAAAATAATCCTGCCAATATGGCAGTCTATTCTTGTATATTGATCCTTCAACCAATCCATTCCGAGGACCATATCATAATTGGCCATCAGAAATTCTATCAACCTAGCAAAAAATTCTCTACCGCTAACTACTATTCGAAATGAGGAATAGACTCTATATACCCCTACAAGACCGTTACCAGTAAGTATATTGAGCCTTACTGTTAATGACTCGGGCTCCAGTCCTACCCGTGTTGCGAATCGTGCAGACATAAATGAATGCGATGCACCCCGAATCAAATAATATTGATGCTGGAAAAGAGTTGACGAGAATGGTACCTGCCACCACCTCACCTGATGCCAATTCTTCTGCCACGGTCAGATCCATAGCCTGTACTTGTCCTCTTGGTGCTGGTCCCCTCTGCTGGTGACCTCTCTACATGTTCTAAATCTGAGCTTGGGCATACTGCTGGGCCTGAGGCGGTAATGGCGGAGGCTGGTATGCTGCTGTACTGGTGCTAGACCCCTAACCGATGGACTGGTTAGGTTTGATGATGACGAACTGGCTCTATTCAAACAGGACCCTATCTTGTGATCCGGTGCCCCATAAGCCAAGTATAATTCCTGTGCTCTGCGATATCTGATACTATATGTCCTGGCTTCCCACAATGAGTGCAACCTATTGCGGAAGACTACTTCTGCTTCTGTTGCTGAGGATACGCCGGCATCGAGTGTTGAACCGACGAAACTGTGGTCGCCCTCCTAGGAGCTCCAATAGTCAAAGCCCTAGCTGCCGGGGCTGGTGCTGAAGACTGTGACATCTGCCCATGAGACCTCTTCCGTCCTCTGCTTTATCTACAATCCTCTGCGAAGTATACTCATGCCTCTTCGCTGCTTGCAAGACGGCATCAAACGTCTGGTGCTCAAACTGCTCTACTGATACGATAATCTCTAGGTGGAGCCCCTGCTGGAATCGCTGGACTCGATCCAATTCGATTGCCACCAAGGTAGGAGCAAACCGACTGAGTCTAGAAAAACTCGGCCGCATATCCATCGACCGTCCTCCCATATTCTTAAGATTAGTGAATCTCGTCTGCAGATCATACGAGCTTCTGCATCGAAGTACTTGGTCTGGAACTTGTTGTTGAATACCGCCATGAGACAGGCATCGGTAATCCAATACTAGCATCGCCCATCAGCTATGGGCTAAGTCTAATAACTGCAGGCGCACAACGGCCATATTCTCATCCTCAGGAATCCTAGCTGCTTCCAGGATAACCTCTGTGTCCTGAAGTCATGCATCAGCAGCAATAGCATCTTCAGTACCGTCAAAGAAAGGACGGTTCAGACGCTCGAAGCTGTTGGCCGCGTTGTTCCCTTGGTAACCAATACTGCCCATGGCATTTATACTGTCTGGTGCAGGGCATCGCCCCGACGATGTTGAGATACAAGCAATTCCCTGATGAGCCCACCAGGGTTCCATTGTCAGGCTCTACAAGCTGGACGGGTTGAACTGGAGGCTCTGGATCCCCAGAATGCATGACTCGGGAGGCTGCTCCGGAGTGTTAGGCTTGGTCACCAGGTTGCGGCTGGTTCACTGGTGGTGCTCCGCCTTACTGATCGGTAGGACCAGGAACAATGTCGCTGAAGAAATGACATGGGAAACAATAAGGAAGGACCATGATAGTTCGAGGATATAAACATGTGATCAGGTCAATATTTCGAAAAGATTAGAAGACATGAGTAGAGATCAAGGGCGAGTGCTGATTAAGACATATATTCAATGAAACCCTCACACATCTTGATTTACAAGACCTGCATGGGCCACCACTTAAACCGTGTCACGCCCCAGAACCAGAATACTGGAGAGCGAGGGACAGACATAGACAGCTACGTACATTGAAGTATAATCTACATCGATATACGGTCACGGCTATTAGATGCATGAGGGTTATCTACAAGCCAACAGTTCTTATGGTCATGAACAAGCCTAGTGTCTCAATCTCAACAAGCAAGTAATTGTAACAAGAAGTAAGATCATCAGACATACAAAGTAAGGCATCCCAAACATTACATATTCAGATGATCATGAAGCTAGTCATACAAAATACGAAGACTAGCAAGAGTTTAAGTCGTACATGATCAACCCTAGGATTTGTCAATCATGTAACAGCCTGTAGGCAGACAGAAATTAAAGTTTTAACACGAGCTAACACTTGCTCGGCGGCTAAATGCCTCAAAGAATAATTTACAATAAAGTAGGATAACAAAATAAGAAACCCACTCGTTGCCAAGATTACGTTTGGTGTTCACCATCTGGCTGGAAGGCAGGGAGATCCTCGAGAGCTACTCCAAAATCTGGCCATACAAACCAGCTGGGTCAGACCTCAGAAAGAGCAAGTACCAAAAGGGAGGCTTCACTTAAGAACTAAAACCAGCATATTAGTACATGATACATAAAGGATAACGAAAGACATGAGTTAGAAAAAACAAAGTGATCAACAATAAGATAACTAAAGGACCATTCCGGTAACCAAGTTACAACCCGTAAACCAAACAAGGATCAGAGTTGTAACCCTTCACCTGAACAGAACTTAGACTTAACCAATTATCGATAAAGTAAAGCATAAACAAGCATGTCCTGAGATAGCCATATACTGGATCTAGGCAAGACTAGACAAGATCGGACTCCATCCATCATTCACGGCCAAGCAAAGAGTACGGTTTGATACTTTAACTAACTAGGGTTATCACAAGCCTAGTTACTAGCAAGATGCAATGAGATGTTCCAGTAGCCACAAGCCCTGCAGACTTAATCCAGGTTATCCGGTCACAAGTTGAGAGAGTTAGATTAGGTGACTTAGAGGTGCAACACATGACAGTGTGCTGGAAATGTGCCCTACTCGACGGCAGGCTACAAGTCCAATTAAAGCGTCCAGATAACGGGACTGCCTGTAGCTGGAAAATCTCTTTATGAACTACTTGATCACCCTAGTCATTATTCTAGTCAGATTCAGTATGAATCCCTGATCGTGGAAATTAGAAATTTATATCCTAGACATGATGCAAGACAAGACATGTAGCTTATACAAGCACAAACACCCACGGTGTCAAGACAAGAGTTACTTAGCAAGTCAAGATAGCCGTCACAACGGCATATCGAGATTATCATGTTAGGTTACTTATCAAGTCAAGAGTACATCACAACGGACCACCATCAAGAATTATTATGTCAAGTTACTTGTCAAGAGTGCACCACGATGGGTCACTATCAAGAATTATTATGTTACCTGATACTTGTTAAGAGTGCGCCTTAACAAACCACTATCGTGTTCTATCCTTACATTATCATGAATGAGAGAAACTTGCATAAAATAGCTAGTAACATATTCTTGAAGCCAAGGAAAAGATCAACAACTTTCATGTTTTGAGTTTTCCAAGATAGCTACAAAACAACTCAAAGAGACAAAAATAGTCATTTGGAGTGACCTGCGCGCAAGTTGCACGAGCAAAATTGCCCACGGCGAACGTTGCGCACAAGCACGGCGCGCGACAAAAAGTCGTACGGCCGTACGGCCGCGCAAGTTGCAATGTGCGCGAGCAAAATCGCCCACGGCGGACGTTGCGCCCGGACGCGCGGCAGAAAATTATGGGGGAGCACGGCCGCACAAGTTGCAATGTGCGCGAGCAAAATCGCCCATGGCGCACGTTGCGCGCAAG
Organism: Iris pallida; assembly: GCA_029216955.1. NCBI lineage: Eukaryota > Viridiplantae > Streptophyta > Magnoliopsida > Asparagales > Iridaceae > Iris > Iris pallida. The sequence continues at coordinate 47,449 of JANAVB010016472.1, forward strand.
CACGTCGTGCGACCGTGCAAGTTGCAACGTGCGCAAGTAAAATCGCCCACGGCACATATTGTGCACAAGCACGGCGCGCGGGCGCGGGGCCGCGCAAGTTGCAATGTTCGCGAGCAAAATCGCCTACGGTACACGTTGCGCGCAAGCATGGCGCACGGCAGGAAATCGCGCGGCCGCTCAAGTTGCAATGTGCGCGAGCAAAATCGCCCACGGCGTACGTTGTGCGCAAGCACGGTGCGCGGTAAAAAATCGTACGGGAGTGGGGCCGCACAAGTTGCAATGTGCGTGAGCAAAATCGCCCACGGCGCACGTTGCGCGGCACTGTTCATCGTCCCGACAGCACCAAAGGTATGGGGAACCCATGAACATGAAAATGGCATAACTTGCTCATACGAAGTCAAAATCAAGTGGTTCAAAAGCCAAAATTGGGTAGAATTAAATTTCGTACAACATGGAACCATTAGATCTCGAAAATAACCAAGTTTTAGAGATCAAAACCAAGAAAAATCGAAAAAATTACAAACTTAGATCTATAAGAATCCATCCATCAAATCCAAAAATGTCAAGTTCTAAAGAGGCTTAGAAATCAAATAAGAAAGTGAATGGAACAATAAAACGTGAGATCCATGAAACAAGTTGCACTTACCTAGGTTGGTAGGTGGGAGGAGTAAATTAAGAAGATGAAGAAGTAAATACAAATAAGAGGAGAGAGAAGGAGTTGACTTATATAGCAAACCCTCTATCGCGCCCCAAAAAAACCAA
>JANAVB010016473.1:0-80906 GCA_029216955.1 Iris pallida
AATGATTCTTGACACTCTGCTGTCCAAGCAAACTGCACATCCTTACGGGTCAACTGGGTCATCGGCGTCGAAATCCTTGCAAAATCTGAAACGAATCGCCGGTAGTAGCCGGCTAATCCAAGAAAGCTGTGAACCTCTTCCACTGAGCTAGGTACTGGCCATGTCTCGATAGCCACAATCTTCTGGGGATCCACTTCCACTCCTCCTCGGATAATAATATGACCCAAGTATGAAATACGATCAAGCCAGAACTCGCATTTACTGAACTTGGCATACAACTGGTGCTCCTTAAGAATCTGTAGGACAATTCTGAGATGCTGCTCATGCTCTGCTTCACTCTTGCTGTAGACCAGGATGTCATCTAAGAACACGATCACGAACGGATCCAAGTAAGGCATGAAAATGTGATTCATGAGGTCCATGAATACGGCTGGCGCATTGGTTGCTCCAAAGGGCATAACAAGGAACTCCCAATGCCCATACCTCGATCTAAATGCTGTCTTTGGGATGTCCTGTTCTCTGACTCTGATCTGGTGGTATCCTGAACGTAAGTCTATCTTCGAGAACACTGAAGCCCCTCTAAGTTGATCAAACAAGTCATCTATCCTCGGAAGAGGGTATCTGTTCTTGATTGTTACTGAGTTCAAGGTACAATAATCAACACATAGCCTGGACGTACCATCCTTATTCTTCACAAGAAGTATCGGGGCTCCCCAAGGCGATCTACTTGCACGAATGAATCCCTTGGTCCTGAGTTCTTCAATCATCTTGTACAAAATCTCCAATTCTGAAGGCGTCATCCTGTAGACTCGCTCTGATACTGGTGCTGTCCCGGGAATCAAGTCGATGGTGAACTCGATCTCCCTCTCTGGCGACATCCCTGGGAGCTCCTCTGGGAAGACATCTGGAAACTCTTCAACTATCCGGGACAACTGCATTGCTGATACTGCCATCCGCAATACTGGGAGAGATGGCTCCACTACACCTCTAGAAAATAAAAAATCTGGCTCGCCTGGAATACTAAAGACAACTCTGCCTATATGGTAGTCTATCCTAGCATATTGGTTCCTCAACCAATCCATGCCTAAGACTACATCATAGTCTGCCATAGAAAATTCTATAAATCTAGCGGGGAACTCTCTACCGCTAACTACGATCCGACACGAGGAAAACACTCGATCTACTCCCACAAGACCATTACCAGTAAGTATATTGAGCCTCACTGATAATGACTCGGGCTGCAATCCTATCCGTGTCGCGAATCGTACAGACATGAATGAATGCGATGTACCAGAATCAAATAATACCAATGCTGGAGAGGAGTTGACGAGAATAGTACCTGCCACTACCTCACCTGGTGCAATTTCTTCTTCCATAGCCATCATCATGGCCTGACCTTGTCCTCTGGCTGCGGATCTCCTCTGCTGGAAACCTCTCTGCCTACTCTGCACTTGTGCCTGGATGTACTGCTGTTGGTTCTGCTGCTGAAATGCCTGGGCCTGAGGCAACAATTGCCTCGGGTACTGCTACTGCTGCAGGGGTGCTGGTCCCCTAACCGATGGACTGGTTAGGTTGGAAGAGGATGAACTACCCCTATTCGGGCAGGCTCCTATCTTATGATCTGATGCTCCACAAGCCAGGCACAATCCTTGTGCCCTACGATAATCTGCCACCACATGCCCTGGCTTCCCGCAATGAGAACATCCCATCACGGAAGTCTGCTTCTGCTTCTGCTGCTGCGGGTACGTCGGGGTTGAATGCTGAACCGACGTCACTGAGGCCGCCCACCTCGGAGTTCCAATAGTCAAACTCCTAGCTGCCGGGGCTGGTGCTGATGATTGGTGCATCTGACTATGGGACCGCTTCCTACCTCCGGTCCTATCAACGCTTCTCTCGGAGGTGTACTCATGCCTCCTAGCCGCCCTCAATACCACATCGAACGTCTGGTGCTCGAACTGTTCCACTGCCAACAAGATCTCCAAATGTAGCCCCTGCTGGAACCGCTGGGCCCTATCATACTCGATTGCCACCAAGGTAGGGGCGAACCTACTGAGCCTAGAAAACTCAGTCGTATAGCCATCGATCGTTTGTCTCCTTGCTTCAAGTTGGTAAATCTGGTCTGCAAGTCGTACCGAGCCACCGCATCAAAGTACTTCGTCTGGAATCTCTCTCTGAACGTCGCCCAAGTAACTGGTGCCACTAATCCTATGGCCTGAGCTGCCCACTAATTACGAGCTAAGTCCAGCAATTGTAGGTGTACCACCGCCACCTTCTCATTCTCAGGTGTCCTAGCTGCTTCCAGAACCACCTCGGTATCCTGAAGCCAAGCGTCCGCGGCAATCGCATCTTCACTGCCGTCAAAGAAGGGAGGGTTCAATCGCTTGAAACTGTTCGCCGCCTGGTTTCCTTGCTGACCACCTCTGCTCAAGGCATTTTGAACTGTCTGGTGCAGGGCGTCGTCCCGACGATCTTGGGATGCAAGTAGTTCTCTGATAAGCCGAACCAAGGCTCCATTTTCCTGTCTTACAGGTTGGGCGGGCTGAACTGGAGGTTCCGGGCCTCCGGAAAGCATGACTCGGGAGGCTACTCCAGAGTGCTGAGCTTGATCTTCTTGACGCTAGGGTGCTTGTTGAGCTTCTTCTGGCTGGTTGGCAGATCCAGGAGCAATGCCGCTGAAGAAGACGACATAGGAGATAATAAGGAAGAACCAAGACAGACCAATGATACAAGCATGTGATCAGGTCAAGATTCTCAAGGAATTGAAGATATGAGCAGAGATCAAGGAAGAATATTGATTGAGACATCTATTGGTAAACCTTCACATTTCTTGAATGCCAAGACCTGCATGGGTCACCACTTAAACCATGTCACGCCCCAGAACCAGAATACTGGAGAGCGGGGGCGAACATAGCCAGCTACGTATATTGAAATAGAATTCTACCTCGCTATACGGTCACGACTGTCTAGAAATATGAGAGTTTAACTACAAGCCAGCAGTCTCCTACGGTCATGAACAAGCCTATTGTCTCAATCTCAAGCAAGTAATATAGTAACAAGATATTAGATCACCAAATATACAATAAAAGGCGTCACAAATATTACATATTCAGCTGATCATGAAGCTAGTCGTACAAAATATAGGGACTAGCAAGAGTTTTAGTCATACATGATCAACCCTAGGATTTGTAATCATGCTTACAGCCCGTAGGCAGACAGTAAGTAAATGTGCATCGAGCTAACAGGTGCTCGTCGGCTAAACGCCTCAAAAAAATAAATTTAGATATAAGTGGGTGAAACAAAAGGGAAAACCCACTCGTTGCCCGGGTTCCGTCTAGTTGTCACCATTGGGCTGGAGGTTCTGTAGATCCTCGGGAGCTACTCCGAAATTTGGCCACACAAAACCAGCTGGGTCAAACCCCAGAAAGAGCAAGTGCCACAAGGGAGGCCACAAAATAAGAACAAAAGCCAGCATATCAGAACATAAGAAAATAGAAAAGGTACAAGTAAATGAAATAAAAGTACAGCAGGACAATAAAAGACTAGAAACATCGGACCATTCCGGGAGCCAAGCTACAACCCGTAAACCAGACAAGGACCGGGGTTGTAGCTCTTCGCCTGAATAACGCTTGTCTCTATCCAGTTATTGTTAAGACAAGTAAAACAATCATGATCAGGGGTACCAGGTACCGGGACTAGACAAGACTTAGACAGGGCTAGACGCCATTCAATCATAAGCCCCCAAGCAAAAGCTACGGCTTACTACTTTAACTAGCTAGGGTTATCACAAGCCTAGTTACTAACAAGATGCAAGTGAGAAATTCCCAGTCCCAAGCCCTGCAGACCATCCAGTTATCCTTCCGCGGGTTGAGAGTATGGTTGGGAACATCGCCCTGGAGACGATATACCCTTAGGTGACTTAGAGGGTGCAACACATGACAGTGTGCTGGAAATGTGCTCTACTCGTCGGCAAGCTACAAGTCCATTAAGAGCGCCCAGATAACAAGATTGCATGTGACGGATAATTCTCCATGAACTATAGTTAGATATAGTCATTAACCTAATCCATATTCAGTGTGAATCCCTGACCGTAGGAACCAGGGAGTCACGTCCTAGGCATGATGCAAGACAAGACAAGTGGATTGCACAAGCAAGCAAGCAGGAACATCTACTGTGTCAGAGCAAGTCAAGTTACAAGTCAAGTAAACTGTCGCAACAACATCAAGATAAATCATGTCAGGGTACTTGTCAGGAGTGTGCCACGACGGGCCACTATCATGTCGGGTTGGTCATGTCAGGAGTGCACCACTACGGGTCACTGTCGTGTTATGCTAGTTCCTTGTCATACCATGCCATGTACAATAGTCATTCCAAACATATTAAGTAAAATCAGTTCATGACAAAAGGCGTAAGGATATAAAATAGGCATAAAATATCTAATAAAATATCAATATACAGGACTATAGAAGAGTCAAGCTTAAGGAAAAATAAAACCAAATCTACATGATTGGGCAGATTGTGCAAGGGGTTCAGGGGTTGGGTTGCGCAGGGTTTGGACTGTGCATGGAAGAGCTGCACAAGAGTTGTCTTGCGCAAGGGTCGCCTTGCGCAAGGGCAGACTGCGCATGGGGTCAAGGGGCACAAGGTTAAAGAGGCACAGGGGATGTACTATACACAATGGGTTATTGCGCATGGACCAGGGGTACAGGGGCTGCCTTGCGCATTGATTGGATTGTGCAAGGTAGGATTGTGCAAGGGTCGATTGCGCAGACTGTGGACTTTGCAATGGTCGAGTGCGCAGGGGTTACCTTGCGCATGGCTGGCTTGCACATGGCTGGCTTGCACCAGCGCAATCCAGTACAGGCCAGGGTGCACAATTGGCCATGCGCTAAAGAGCACAGGCCAGGGTGCGCAAACGGCCATGTGCTAAAGAGCACTGGCCGAGAACCTTCACCACGGCTGAGATGAACTCCTCAAGAACACCAAAACTTCAAATCTTCATAACTTAGCCAAATCAAAACAAATCTAGAATTTCAAAGTTCTAACTTGAGTAAAATTGAATTCTCTTCCCCATGGAAGCATCAAATCAAGCTAAAAATCAAAGTTTAACAGATCAAAACCAAGGATTTTCGAAAATGATTAAAACCTAGATCTAGGAAAATAGAAGCTCCAAATCACAAAATACCAAGACCTAATATTGTTTTCCATGTCCTAATCTAGCTAATGGACAAATAAAATTGGGTCCTTAAGTGGTGGCAAGGTGCACTTGCCTATGTGTTGGGGAGTTGTGTGGAAGAAGGAAGAAGAAGAAGTTGTAGGAAATTAATGGAGTTATGGAGGAGAGAGAAAAGGTTGGTGGGTTTTAATGAGGGTGGTTGTGGTGGAATAAAGGTAGAGAATAGGCTAAGGTGTTCCATTCATAATAAACCAAACCAAACCAAACCAACTCCACAAAATAAAACCAAGCCATGGTCCATAACCTGTTTATGAGAACCAAAATCCGCAAGTCGAAAAAATAAAATACGTGCCAAAAATTCAACTACGAGCATAAATACAAAATACAAAAATCCGCAAGTTGTCGCATGTACAGAACCATGCATTTTACAGAAAAGAATCAGTCTTCTTTGATCTTCAGTATCTTTGCTTCAGAAGAGATTAGTCGGTCACCGAACAAAAAGGCAGGTTTTAAGAAAGTCACATCCTCGGATTCAACAGATTTCAGTTTACCGCTCTCCATAATACTCTGGAGGAAAATCGGCAACTGGTTCTGGATCTGCAGCACTCTCTCAGGAGGTTGGTTCTGTAAGATAGCATCTTTCGCAGGGTTGATAACCGCCTCATCAAAATCAACTCCCATTTGACAAAGAGAAGCATCCAGAAGGACCTCATTCAGCAAAGGGATTGTCATCAACACTAACACAACAAAAAACAAAAGTCAGGCAAAAAGACAAAGTATGTCAAGCAACCTGGCGCATCATCAAGGTGTAAACCCATGTGCGTCAGCAAAAGCTTTGGCACATCATCAGGGTGTGAGCCCATGCGCTTTAGCAGAGAGGCTTCGGTGCATCATCAGGGTGTGAACCCATGCACGTCAGCAAAGGCTTCGGTGCATCATCAAGGCGTAAACCCATGCGCGTCAGTGGAGGCTTCGGCGCATCATCAGGGTGTAAACCCATGCGCGTCAGTAGTTAAACCTCAATGCATAATAAAGGCCTAAACCTATGCACGTCGACGGGATAAAACCTCGGCGCATCATTAGGACAGAAGTCCATGCACGTCGGCAGCAGAGAGTTAGGGCACACCAACTCAGCCGTATGATCTAAAGCTCGTCTGAACAAAGAAAATAGTGAAAGAGACGACACCCACCCGTCACCGCGGGTCGAACGTCGGCCGGAGTCACAATGGTGACAGGAGCATCCTCTTTGGCAAACACCGTCGGCTCCTTTCCCTTGCCAGCACCGCTGCGAGGAGTCTTGGGAGCCATTCCTTTTGAAGAAGAAAGTTAGGATTTTTTGTAGAAGAACTCTAAAAAACAAAAGCAAAGAGAAGAAGAACTTTCTCTCTCTCTCTCTCTCCATCTCACGCCTATTTATAGGCTTGGTCACACGCGTGAACCGATGATGTGTGATCTCTGCCGTCGCCTCGGATTCTGTGAAGAGATAACCGCAAATAAAACCAAAAAGATCATCATTAATCTTTTTTTGGTTATCGAGGCATTATCATTTGTATTAACTGAGTGGAGCATATTTGCCATTAAAATTGTTTGATTGAAAATCTTAATACAAACAGAACAGTGTTACAATATAGGACTTAGATGTAGTCCTAGGAGTACACTTTTGTTTAAGCTGGGTCCTTAGTGCCAATGGAGCGAGTGGTAACGCGTTGACTCCATTGACGGGCTGACGACGGTTATCGGTTCTCTGAAGGTGCGAATTGCTCTGGGTGCTGGAGCTTGCTGAGAGGAGGAAGACGTTGAGTGTCTGTATCTGCCTCTCGGGTGATTCCTTGTATGTTCGTTGTGGATTCTCTGTGTGTTGTCCGTGGGTGAGAAGGAAATGATCCCTCTATTTATAGTTTTGTAGGCTGGCTGCTCATGCGCACATGTAGAATGCACTGGTGTGTGGGGACGCCACGTGGAGATTGCTGATGGGGGCACATGGATGATGCGCCCTGATTGGGAGGTTGAACTCTTTATACTGCTGTTGTGAGCCGGCACGTAGCAGAGGAGAAGATCTTTCTGTTGCTGAAATCTTGGACGAGTTGAGTCAAAGGACACATGTCGTCGACTCATGGCTCGAAGATCTCGGATTTAGGGGGGGTGATGATCTGGTGAGCTGCGCCTTGGATTGGACGCAGGAGGAGGCTGCGGCTCATAACCTTTAGGAGTTACAAACCATTTGGAGCGCATGGCTTTTGAGGCGCATGCAGACGACTTTCCTTCTGTCTTTCGGGATCAGAGAGCAGTCTGGGGCACATGGCTTTTGAGGCGCATGCAAAGCTTCAACTGGAGACTCTTCTTCTGTCTTTAGGGATCAGTGAAGGGTCTAAGGCGCACGGCTTTTGAGGCGCATGCTGGTCTGGGCGCATGGCCGCGGAGGCGCATACGGGACTTCAACTGAGACTCTTCTTCTGTCTTTAGGGATCAGTGAAGGGTCTAAGGCGCACGGCTTTTGAGGCGCATGCTCTGTCTGGACGCATGGCCGTAGAGGTGCATGTGGATGGTTTAAGGGGCCACGTGGCAGTAGCCGTCGGAATAGAGTCATGATGATGCTGACGTTGCCGACGCTTCGTTCTCTGAAAAAGCTATCAACTGTTCAGACTTTGGGAAGCGTGCTACAAACCCTGGTGTCAGTTCAGTATTTAATGTTTGTGACGTTCGATGGACAGCTGAGTAGGCACATTGGTTGGTGTTCCACTCAGTATGGGGATGTGAGGGGGCGCATCCTCTGTGATGCGCCGAGTATCGTAGGGCGCGTCTGTGCGATGCGCCTGATGCTGGAGGGCGCGTCCATGTGATGTACTATTTGGCTGGCGTATCCGACATGTCTTTTAATGATGCGGCTGTCTCGCTCCTCGAGTGCTATAAATAGCCGTTTGGCTGAATTTGAGGCGTCCGATTCATCCATTTAATGCAAATTCATTGCACGAAATTCGGAGAGTCATCCCCTTGGCGCATGAGTTTGATTTGCCCGGCCTATAAATAGTGGCATGGAGAGAAGGCATTCTCCTCATTCCCTCACGTACTTCCAACATGAACTTGGATATACGGGTGCATTCTGTCGACGAAGTGCTCCCGAGGGTAAAGATGAGACGTCGTGTTGTCTTCGATGCACTTGAAGGTGACTGTTACATCCAAAAGACAGAGTCGAGGGCTTCTGAGGCAGGCGGAAGGTGCCTGTTACATCCAAAGATAGGGATGCTCGGGCCTCGTCTCCGTTGTTCCGGAAGAGCCGTAGATCGGAATGGCGGAGCTAGGCTTTCTCTTCCTTCAAAGTGGGTGTCGCCCACTTTGATTGTGTTGAAAGCTCCTTGTGCCATAATCACGGTCTTCCTTGGGCTTTGGAGGCTCTTTCGAAGCCTCCCCTGACCACAGCTTTGCCGTGCTCTTCTCTTGCTTGGTTCCAGCAGAGGGTTAAATGCTTTATGTAATCGAAGAACTTATCCGGTGACCCTGGCTGGAAGAGCGGCACATAACTGGGCTCTGCTCGACTAGGTGAGCCTGGCTGGAAGAGTTTGCACATAACTGAGCTGCTGAAGGGATGCACATAACTGAGCTGGATGCACATAACTGAGCTGGATGCACATAACTGTGCTGGATGCACATAACTGAGCTGCTGAAGAGATGATGGGATATGCCTGGCTGGAGGCGCATGACATCTGCTGCGCCTAACTGTCAGCGTTTGGTGACTACTGCGCCTATCGGAAGGCACATGGTGGCTACTGCGCCTATCTGGAGGCGCATGGTGGCCGCTGGCTGTAGATCTAGGATCTTTCCTTTGTAGAAATTCTCCTTTGTACAACCTTTTCTAGACATGTAATAGACTTTTATATATAATAAAAAGTCCTTCTTTGAATGTCTATGGCTTATTTGATTTTGCTGTCTGAGTTCTGGCGCATATAGTGCTTGGCGCATGGGCTTTCTGGTTGTGAAATTCCATGCCTCTACAAGATCCCCTTCAAAGTTTTCAAAACTTTTAAATAAGTTTTGGAATACTTTGAATAAGAAGCATGGAGGTCAGGGCGCACGATTGTTGGGCGCATGTCTGTTCGGGCGCATGCTCCTTCCAGTTGATGATGATGACGTCTTGGTAACCCAAAAGATTAATGATGATCTTTTGGTTGTATTTGCTGTTATCTCTTCACGGAACCCGAAGCGACGGCTGAGATTACACGTCATCGGTTCACGCGTGCGACCAAGCCCTATAAATAGGTGAGGGTTGGAGAGAGAGAGAGAGATCTTCTTCTCTGTGCCTTTGCTTTCTTTAGAGTTCTTCTTCAAAACCCTAACTTTTTCTTCTTTGAGAGAATGGCTCCCAAGACTCCTTGCGGTGGTGCCAGCAAGGGAAAGGAGAAAGTGAAGGAGCCTGCGAAGGTTGTGACGGCTGATGTTCCCCGACGGCCTGTCGAAGTTCGGCCGGAGGTGGTTGGTAAGTCTCATTTTCCGTACGCCAACGCACATAGACCTTGGGTCTTAAATGATGTCCCGCGGTCTTTGTTCGCCAACGCGCATGGGTTTAAACCCTGATGATGTGCCGCGGCTCTACTGCTGACGCGCATGGGTTTAAACCCTGATGATGCGCCGAGGCTGCTGCTGACGCGCATGGGTTTAAACCCTGATGATGCGCCGAGGCTACTGCTGACGCGCATGGGTTTAAACCCTGATGATGCGCCGAGGCTGCTGCTGACGCGCATGGATTTAAACCCTGACGATGCGCCGCGGCTCTACTGATGATGCGCCGAAGCTTTTCTTTCTTTTGTTGCTTCTAACATTTTCTGATCTTTGCCAGTGTCAGTGGCGATCCCGTCTTTGAATGAAGTGTTCTTGGAGGCTGCCTTGAACCAGATGGGAGTAGAGTATGATGAGGAAGTGATAAATCCCGCTCAAGATGCTCTTATGCTGGATCAACCTCCCGAGAGAATGACCCAAATCCGTGAGCAACAGCATGGGTTCCTCAAACGGATGATGGAACATGGTGTTTTAAAATCTTCCACATCCGATAAGTTGACCTTCTTGAAGCCTGAGTTCCTATTCGGAGACCGCCTCACTTTTACTGATGCGACGGTGTTGAAGGTCAAGGAGGACTGGTTCTTTACAGTGAATGGAGTGCATATGACTGTTAAGCAACTTGAACGTCAGTGGCCTTTGACGTCCTTCTGTCGCCTTGTTTCCCAGAGGAGGATGTCTTGGGATCTTACCCCCTCTCAGGGGGGAGCGGTGACTGGCGTCATCCAAATTGATTCTGCCTCCGACCAAAGGGATACTTTGACCGCCACACGGTCTGGGTCTTCTTTCACGTGGCGGACTCTACGTCCTGGGAGCCTCTACCGTGAAGTTCCCATTGATACGTTTGCATACAGTGCTTCAACTTTTACCCATCCTATGTTTTTGATGGAACGCTCATACCCGAAAGGGGATTTTCGGGTGGAGGGTTGGTGCCATTACGTTTCCAAGTGGGATAGACTGACACTCTGGATCTTGTCACGGTTTCGGACCGAGCTTCGAGAGATTGGGTTGACTGCCGCGATCCGTGCTACCCAGGCGGGTATTGATCTCAATAGGCCCATGTTCCTCGCATTACTGGAGATGTTTGATATCCATACCGGGACCTTTTTTACTCCGGTAGGGGAATTAGGGCTCGCACTTCATGAGATGTACGAGGTGTCAAAACTCCCTTGGGGTTCGGAACCCTATGAAGAGTACTTTCCGACCAACGAGGAACTTCAGGTCCTGGGGGACAGGGTTGAGGAGATGACGGTCGTCTTCAAGGAAGTGGCGAGCCATCATTACTATATGCAGAGAAGGGATAGAAACGGGACGCAGCCCCATGTGACCGCTTGGAGAGATTATGTCTTTAGACAAGACAAAGAGGATCCCTCACAGTTTTCTACTCCGCTGGCGCTTTCTCGTAGCGAAGTGCTGTCCGAGATGAGCAGGTTAGGGGAGAAGAATCCCCGAGGAAATGAAGACCAGCAGTCAGATGCACGCTCCTACAGCTGCTTCTGGCATCTTGCTTATCGAATGTCATCCAAGGCAGTGTTGGCGTCTTATCTGATGATATGGCTCCGGGATTGCGTGTTCGCGGGCGGATCCGGTGCCGTGGAGAGGGTAACCCCGAACTTAATCCTGCCAGCCGTGAAGTTGGTCTTCGATCGGCGTTTGGCTCTTCTCCCCGCAATGGTATACAACCTGCAGCAAGGTTTGCGAGAGTTTACTGGAAATGTGATTCATGACAGAGGCAGAAACAATAACTTCCCGTGCGCCGAACTGCCGTTTCACTATTTGATGGGATGGCTGATTTTGTATCATCCCAGTGTGATGAGTCCAGGCTCGGAAGAAGACTATAAGGCTGGAGATGCACTCCTTCGTCGTTTCAATCGGAGGAGCTGGTCGCATACTGGTGTCCCTGTTTGTAGAAAGGTTTTATCCCGTCTTCAGGGTTGGGAGATCACCAAAGTTGGTCCAATCTACTTGGGTTTTGAGGCCAACGAAGATTTAAGGGATTTGGGCGAAGGTACCACCACTCTGCCTCAATGGGGATTCTGTTGGTTGCAGAGTATCCGTCCATCTCATCTGGTATACCGGAACAGGAATCAGTGCTACCTGGAACCATATTTGCCAAGCCGCTTCGCGCGGCAATTTGGTTATGCCCAGATGATGTTGGATAACCCCAGTATTTCTTTGGGGCATATTGGAGGTTTGTTGGATGGTGCACGAGCTTGGCATTATTATAATACCGGATGTACCGGGGCTCGTTTTACGTTGCCCGCTCCAGATCCGTGGCCGCCCATTCTTTACTCAGCCGCCAAATTTTACTGTGCTATGGCTGCCGCGCCCTCCGGATATAACAGGGAGACCAGTCTTATTGCAGGCACCCAGTTAGAAGTGACCGGGGACGTGCCGGTGAAGGCCCGATCGTATCGTCCGTCAGGGGTAGGTCAATGGAGTGCCCCTTCTGCATCTCAAGCAGAACCCTCGGGCGATCGATCAAAGCGATGTGCAGACATAGGGATTGAATCTCCTGTACCGAAGAAGCAGAAGAAGGCATCGTCACTGACGGTGTCATCGGATTCAGCGTCCGCAGAGGTAAGGGCATCCCCTATAATCTGATTTTGATTCCACTATTTACGAGGCTTCACCTTCTCTTGTAGGAACCGTTAAAAAGAAAACCTCATACTCTAAAGTCAGGTGGGAGCAGGCGAGAAGGGACGACAGGCTCGTCTGAAGTGCGTATCCCGCCGACCATGATGTCTCCCATGGAGGAAGATCCGGAGGATGCTGTTGACGTGGAGATTCCAGTATCTCCGGATTATGTCAGGAGGGAGACTGAGGGTGCAGCAGTTTTCGAGATGGCAAAGGCCACAACGGAAGCTTCAAGTGATGAAGGTTTAACAAGCACGCCGTTTCCTGGTGGTAAAGAAGAATGGAGTTCGTCGTCTTTCGATGACGTTGCTCCAGAGCTGCAAGAGCCTGTTGCGGAGGCAACAGAAGTAGTTGAGACAGAGGAGAGGGTTGAATCCCCTCTTTATCATGATGAGGGGAGGTCGGCTGTATCATTGCCGAGTCCTACCCCGGCTTTAACTGTGGAGGTTGAGGCGACTACCGCTCAGGAAGTAGAGACAGATTCTGTCCCTGTTGAGGGACTTGATGATGAGACCCGTCTGCCGGTCACGACTGCTGAGACGGGTCAAGGGACAAGTGATAATCTCCCTATTCTGCCAAGGGAGGTACCAACTGCTGATAGGATGTTGGGGGTAACAGAGGCAGCCGCTGACATCGGTGGTTCCTCCGGACTTGAGAAGGATAAGGGTGTAGAACCCTCTGTAGCTCCTTCTACTTGGGGGACCATCTCGACGCCTGTGCCGGCTCCTTCTGTTGCTTCGGCTCCTCGGGCTAGCAGTCCAGCCCCTGTTGATGAAGAGCCCATTGATGCCGAGGTTCAAGCCTCGCTGGTTGAGGTTGGCGGATCTTCTTCTGGTCCGTAAACTGTGGTAGCTCCTCCAACTCCTGCTATGACGCCGCAGGTCCTGGAGGATGCAGACGAGTATGTAAAATTTCTCGTCGAGGGGGTGTACAAGATGCTGCAGAAGGGTGTATCCGCTGTGATGGATGCCAACGGAAGTTTTCCAATGGCAAAAGCTCTGGCAATGCCCTGCATCGAACTGATTCGTATTCACCAAGGCCACGACCATATGGCCGAAATTCTGGAGGCTTCGGTGATTGAGCTGGACGAGCGGCTCGCGGAACTTCAACGCATCCAACAAAATGACCTCTCCGTTTTAATAAAGGCAGAGAAGGGGAAGTTGATTGCTGAAATCGAGTCTTCCCACCAGGCCACTGTGAGCGATTGGGAGCGCGAGGTAGCTGAGACTGAGGCTGCGGTAGAGCAGTTGTCTCAGTCTATGAAGAAGACGATGGAGACGCGAGCTGCGTTGGATGCCAACATCGCGGAGATCGACACCCAGATGCGCCGCCTTGAGGACCAGCGGGCCCGACTCCAATTAGAAGCTGAACGTGTCCGGGCTGAACACGTAACATTCAAGCAGGAGGAGGCGACTTTGACCCAACAGACTCTTGCCTTGGCTCAGCAGCGACGACAGCTTGATGAGAAGTATAAGGACGAAACCTCCGCTGAGGCTGTCGAATTGATGCGTCAAGAGGCCGAGCGTCGAGTTCTGGCAACTGTAGAAACTCGTACTGTTGGCCTGAGACAACGAGTCAGAGAGCTCTCAACCCATCCTGGAGAGGTTCATGGATTGTAGCTTTTGATGTTCTTTTGCAACCCTCGTTGAGGGATAGTGTAGTTTTGTACTCTCTCTCTTTTTGAATAAAGAAGTATGCAACTTTTATGATGTGTTCATTTTTTTGTCATGAACTTGATGATTTGTATGGACCTATTATCTTTTGCGCACCTTGGTCTTTAGGTACAGATAATAAGTTTGAAGGAACCATTATGTTTGCTCAGAGGTAATGTGGACATGGCAATCATTAGGTCCGAAATGATAGAATCTCCCTACTCAGAGGTATTATGGACGTGGTAGGAATGATCCTGGGGGATACGCTGAACAACTCAGAGGTGATGTGGACGTGGAAGTTCTGCGATCAATGTACAATAATGCAGGGGTTGTTTGTACAAGATGTTTACTCAGAGGTAATGTGGACGTGGTAAACATGAAGGGTAGCGTAGGCTTACGAAGTGTAAGATTCCGCTTTGTAGGGTGTAGAGAGACAACTCAGAGGTAATATGGACGTGGTTGTCTTTCTACTGGAGGATGCCACGGAACAGCTGGGTTCTGGAAGCTTATGAGTTGGTGGAAAGAGGTTGTTTGGGGAAGTACATGTCTGGAGGATGTCAAGAATAGTACTTCTTTAGGAACTTGCCGTTGATGGGCATCATGAACAAGTCCCCATTGGGTTTGGCGAGGCGGTAAGCACCGTTTGAGTATACCGTCTCTATGATGAAAGGTCCTTCCCACTTGGGCTCGAACTTTTCTGGTGTCTTGTGGGTCAACACCATTGGTCTTCTGACTGCTAAAACCAGGTCGCCAACTTGGAAAGTCCTCTGTTTGACCATCTTGTTGAAAGCCTGTGATATACGGGCTTGGTAGAGTTCGATGCGTTGTTGAGCTAGGAGACGCTTTTCGTCAAGTGCCTCCAGTTCCCGCAGACGACGATGTTGATTGTCCTCTTCTGTGAGTTTGTTTATGATTGCTACGCGGAGTGAGGGTATCTGTATCTCGAGAGGCAGTACCGCTTCGCTCCCGTAGACCAGGGAGAATGGAGTGTTGCCTGTTGGGGTCCGTACCGTTGTACGGTAGGCCCAAAGGCATTCGCCAAGCTTTTCGTCCCAGTCGCGTTTATTGGATGACACGACCTTTTTGAGCAGCCTAATAATAGTTTTGTTGAATGCCTCAGCCAATCCGTTTGCTGTCGGATTGTAGGCGGTTGAGGCCACATTCTGAATGCGATTCTTGTTACAGAAACTGCTGAAAATGTTACTGATAAACTGAGGACCATTGTCATGGATGATCCGCCGGGGTACTCCGAAACGGTAAATGACATGGTGCTTGATAAAGCTGACCACCTTGGAGCTTTTTACTTCTGCCAGTCGGACTGCTTCCGCCCATTTGGAGAAGTAGTCGGTGATGGCCATGATGAAACAGTGTCCTCTTGATGAAGGAGGGGTGATTGGTCCTACAATATCCATGCCCCAGGCTTCAAAGGGCCAGGAGGCGACTGTAGGATGTAGCGGTTCCGATGGTGTATGTATGAAGTCTGCATGAAGTTGGCACGCGTGGCACTTCTTAGCATATTCAACAGCGTCGGCGGCCATGGTTGGCCAGTAGTAGCCCATACGTCGCAGTCGATCTTGAAACTTAGGACCGGGTTGATGAGCTCCGCAAGTTCCGTCATGAGCTTCTTGAAGAGCTTCGGCTGCTTCTTCGTTGGACAGGCATCGAAGGAGGAGCCCGTCGAAGGAGCGTCGGTACAGCGTTTTGGTAGCTGTATCGTAGTAGAACCGAAGGGAGCGTCTCCTGACTGAGACAGCTTCCTTCGGATCCTCTGGAAGGATTCCGTAGAAAGCGAAGTCGATGAACGGGAACCTCCAGTCTCGGACATTAACACCAGTGTTTGTCGGTATGGCGTGAGCTACCCGCAAGCATAGGTTGTTTCTGGGACAAATCAGGTCTCGACCAGTCACCGTGACATAGTGTTGAGTCCCAAGGGGCGCTGCCAATGAGGCGGCGAGGCCAGCCAGAGCATCGGCCTCCAAGTTTTGTAAACGGGGGACATGTTCAATGAAGAACCCGGTGAAGGTTGAAATTATGTTCAACGCGACTTCATGATAAGGGATTAAATCTTCATGGCGAACCTCGTATTGTCCCCGAACCTGGTTTACGACGAGTTTGGAGTCGCCGTAGGCTTCCAGATGGTCGACCCCCAGCTGTTGTGCGAGCTGGAGTCCCATGACGAGTGCGTTGTACTCGGCAACGTTGTTGGAGCACGGCTTCGAAAGAGAGTACACACGCTGGATGACCAGCTGATCGGGGGAGACTAAGACTACCCCCACTCCTGCGATGATTTGGCCTTTGGGGCCTGTTTTCGAAGTGCCGTCGAAGAACATCCGCCAAACGGAGCTTCCTTCGCTGACGTTGGATTCTTGGACCTCATCCGGGATATCTTCATAGAGTTTTGAGGATTCTGGGATGGGGTGTGCAGCTAAAAAGTTAGCCAGAGCTTGATCCTTGACAGCTTTTTACGGAACAAACACCATGTGATACGGTGTTAGCAGGATCGCCCATGTAGCCAGCCGGGAGTTCAATGATCCTGGCTTCGTCATGAGGACTCTGAGCGGATTGACTCGGGAAATGACATGAATTGTCTGACCCGAGACATAATGACGAGTCTTCTGGATGGCAAACACCAAAGCCAAGCACTCCTTTTCAATGGAGTTGTACCGGAGTTCGGTCCCGATGAGTGTTCGACTGAGGTAGTAGATTGCTTGCTCGTAGCCTGTGTCGCTGTTTTGAGCCAGCAAAGCGCCAAGAGAATGATCCATGGCACGGACGTAGAGGAGAAATGGTTTGCCGGCGACTGGCGCTACCAGGACTGGTGGGCTTGTTAAGTAAGCCTTGATGTTGTCGAAAGCCTTTTGGCACTCCTCTGTCCAGACGTAGGAGACTCCCTTCTTCATGTGCTGAGTAAAGGGTTGACATCTACCGAAAAGGTTTGCTATGAACCTCCGGATATATGCCAGACGTCCCTGTAAGCCCCGAAGTTCTCGAAGGTTCTTCGGAGGGTCCATGTTGAGGATGGCTTTGGTCTTCTCAGGATCAACATGAATGCCTTTCGCTGTGATGACAAAGCCCAAGAATTTGCCGCTAGAAACCCCCAGAAAGGATTTAACGGGGTTTATTTTGTGTTGATGTGCCCACATGAGGTCGAAGACCGTCTTCAGGTCCTGTAAGTGATCTCCTTTGAGGCGGCTCTTGACTGCGATGTCGTCAACATAGCATTCGACTGTCTTGCGAAGATGTTGACGGAAGATGGTGCTCATAGCTCGCTGGTATGTCGCACCGGCATTCTTCAAGTCGAAGGGCATCACTGTGTAGCAGAAAACACCCTTTGGAGTCCTGAATGACGTGTGTTTTGCGTCATGGAGGAACATCTTGATTTGATTGTAGCCTGAATACCCGTCCATGAAGGACATGCGCTCAAAGCCACATGTGTTGTCGATCATCACATCAGTAATTGGAAGCGGGAATTCGTCCTTCGGGCAAGCAGAGTTGAGGTCCCTGAAGTCGATACAGACTCGTATCTTCCCGTTCTTCTTGGTGACAGGAACGACGTTGGCTACCCAATCCGGGTGTTGTTCCTCACGGATGAAGCCGCTGGTCAAGAGTTTGTCTACCTCCTGATCGATGGCATTCATGATATCCGGTCGGAAGCGTCGTTGTTGTTGTTTGATAGGTTTGGCATCAGGTAAGATGTTCAACCTATGCATTGCGATCTGTGGATCGAGTCCCAGCATGTCTTCATAGCTCCAGGCGAAGACGTCGATATACACTTTAGCCAGTTGGATTAAAGATTCTCGGTCTTCCCTTTCCAGGCTTTTACTGACGAAGATGGGTTTGGAGGAAGACCCATCCCCGAGGTCGATCTGCTCGACTTCGTCTTCGGTGGGAGGTTCACGTAGCTCAAAACGAGATTCCTATTGTTCTCCTAGGGGTTGGGCCCAGGGTTCTTCTTCGAAGGGTTCCGGCGCTTGGTCTTCGCCTTCACCTTTTTGTGGTTGTGCTGACGTCATGTTAGCTGACAGCACTTTCCTGAAGACTGATCCGATACTGGTATCGGAATCCCATGTCGATGCTTCGGATGAGTGGGAATGTTCTACGTCTTCTGCATCTGAACTCTCTGGGGTTGATGGCGGCGTGACATAGCCTAACCCCCGTCGAGTCCGATTATAATAGTCCTGTGGCTTTCCATTGGGCATCGAAAGCCGGACAGGAAGATGCCGACCCTTGCCGTAGTTTAAGCATTTGTTGCTTTTCAAGTCGTAGCCCATCTTTTGGATGATGTGCTTTGCTGTATCCGTGTACCGATAGACTTGTACTCTGCCGGTATCAGGTTCGGGCTCGATTGACGTGTCACGACCCGCACCCTAGAGTAAGGGCACGAGACGTAAATACGTCCAGCCTACGCCGCAGTATCGGCGGTAGAACGCTGTCCTAGGTCACAACATCTAACAGTGTAATTATCTAAACAGTTTATATTCCCCGAACGGGGTATCACAGTAATAATAACTCAATCACAGCTAAGGAAGAGATAGCACGATATGAAATGGAACTCAAAGGAATGAAATAGATAAACAATATTCTAAGATAATCCCAGCAGTACGAGTCTCAGATAAAAGAATATATACAGAACTGATCTCCACATAAAAGTCTAACTAGAACAGTCTCCAGACTACAAAGATAACAATATATCTAGACTAGTCTAAACAGTCGGGGGAAGGTCCTCAGCTACTACTGGATCCTCCAGAGGGTCCAGCTCATAGGTGTCCTCAAGGGCTGCCCCATAATAGGTGTCCAGGCAAGCCTCCTCCTCATCCTCTGTAATATTTCAACAGGTCCAGTCAGGACAGGAGCGAGCACAGTACATCTCAACAGTTCATAGCAGGTTAGAAAATATAAACATGCAGTAAAGTAAGATACAAGTACTGAAAGAAATGCGGTATGTAAACAGGAAAGAACTATAATGTAAATATCTACTATAATAGAGAACTAGCAGTGACTAGTGAGTCAGAGTACAACATGAACATGTAAATGGCCTGGGATGATTCAATAAAGATACTACGGAATGATTCAATGAAGATACTACTGGTGTATTATTTACATGTCCATTTCTACTCCCCCTTACCCCCAATCAATACACAAGGATCCAGCCAGGTTATGTTATATGATTCCATGCAAGGCCCGCGAAGGGTGATACATGGATGTCCCATAAATGGGGAGTCTGGGGGTTACCCAACTGTGTAGGATTCAAGAGACTCTGCGATCATGAGGGTACATGTCACAAGTAATCAAGTGAATCAAGAGCATAGTGATACGCCATGTAAGTGAAACGTACTGAACACGTAGTATCCGATGCTCCCTAAGGATAACATCTCAAGAAAGGAACCATATAGTACCAATCCGTGTGACTGTCGTGACAGTACAAGTAAAGTAATCTACTGCAGGAAATAATTCTAAGCAAGATATGAAATGATCAGAGAATGTACTCGCCTGTAACTGAGTGTCCGGTATGAAACGTATTGTCCAAGGAGTGGTGTCTGGCTCCTAAACAGAACAGCACAAGTCACAACAAGTCCAGAATAGTAACATGGAGTCCTACTATGCATTCTATATGATTCTAGGTCAATCTAGGCCAAAGTCAACTCTTGGTCAACTTTGGTCAACCCTAGAAGTCAAACTAGGTCAATCAAGTCTAGTTGAGTCTAAACTAGGCCTAACTAGTCCATACTAGTCTAACAATGCTAAACTAGCCTATGCTAGCATATCAAGTCCTTACAACCTATAAAACACAAGTCAACAATCATCACACAACCTATATGGCATCTAGGCCTACACATGGCAAACACATAGTATATATATATATATATATATATATGGCTATCAAAAGGTACACCACACACATAACTTCATGTTTATAATTCCTATATATATGTATCTCCACATATACACAATATATATATCACATTTAGATACACATACCTATATATTAGATACATATCTAGATATTCATAACTAATATATATACACATTGAATGTAGGGCTTACATTAGATATTTAGGCATAACATTCACACATAGCTACATGTGCATATACATGTATCATGTCCCTACATATAATATATATACACATTGATATAACATAGAGAGAAACAGGAGTGTGTGGGGAAAACAAATGACAGGCAAGTAGGGGCTGTGGGTACTCAAAAATGCAGGAAAGTGACAGTATACAGGGAATAACAAGGAAAGGAATCAATACATGAACTTACAACTCAGTTGTAATAACAGAAATTTCAATTTAAACAAGGGAGAGAAGGAAAAGAACCACTGAACAGTCCCAAAACTAC
The DNA here is from genome assembly GCA_029216955.1 of Iris pallida. Lineage (NCBI taxonomy): Eukaryota > Viridiplantae > Streptophyta > Magnoliopsida > Asparagales > Iridaceae > Iris > Iris pallida. The sequence continues at coordinate 20,354 of JANAVB010016473.1, forward strand.
AGTGTACAAGTGTCTATGTGCAGGAAATAAGCTGTGTGTGTGTGTGGCAGTGAGCAGGCAATGTGCAGTGTGTAAAACTGACATACAAGTGCAGTGAAGGGTGTCATTTAGGCTGTGTGTAAAGGAACAATGAAAGGGTGTGTAACAAGAAAACAGGCATACCATAATGTGCAGGAAATTACACAGATGAAGAGTTGTGTCAAGATACTATGTAGCAGAAAAAATCAGCAAGGCAGTGAAGAGTGAGAGCTGTGTGTGTGATCAAGAGTGTTGCAGGAAAAAAATGACAGGGAGTATGATGTAATATGCAGGAAATCAAGGAATAAACTTCAACTCCTAACTCAAAATCACACAGCCTTAGGCTCAAACTGAACCAAGTTCAGTTCTAAATCCCAGGTTAACAAAACAAAACTCAGGTTTTATTAGAACACAAATTCCAGTTTCAGTCCACACATAAAGCCTAACTCTTTTCCAGTTTACCAAAATCTGGGAACAAGGATTTAAATGAACAATAAAGGACAGTTCAAAACAGCTTATACAAATGGCTAGCATTCTTAACAAATTCAAAACTTGAAATCATATAACACAATACATAATCCATATCCTAACATGGTTCTAATGTACAGATAAAAACATAACATAATATATCCTATCAAGAATCAAACTGGGAGTTAACAGTGTAAGGAAATCAATATCAAATTTCAGTGCAACTATTAGAAGACTCCACACACATAGCCAAAATCCTATTCTCTCAATCCACAACCTATATTCATATGTAACAGTTTAGTTTGTATGAAAAGGAACATGTAGGAATCAATGTCAGTGAGAAACACCTAGTTAATCAGGAAAAGGTATTGGTATCATGAACCAACAGTATCAGTAAAACCCACAAAACCCATGCTCGAGACCAAAATTCTCAACACGAGCTAAACTATCATGTAAACTGAAACTAACATATATCATTAGTCATGCTAGGATCTAATTTAGCAGATAGATTCATAATTTAACACATTAAAACAAATACACAAGAACACAAAGGTGCACACTGGAAACGCACAGCGCACGACACGTGCACTAATGATTTCCACCCTCGACACGACACGGGGACACGTGGGACTTGACACACGGGGTGTCAGTCATGGTCCCATGCTACGTGTCAAGTTTCACGTGTCCTAGAGGCGTGTCGTGTCTGCTACAGGCCCCGAGTGGCAGGGGAACACTGTAGCGCGCGCGCGAGCTCGTGCGGCGCGTGTCCAGGCAAGGAAACCGATACAAAACGACACAATAATCATCACAGAAGATTAGGGACCAATAAACAAAGATAAATCTCTATTTCCTATTTAAAAACATTGAGCAAAAGAGATCGAAATGCCCTTTGAGGCATTTCGACAAACACTGCAACCATGGTTCAGATACGTGTCCAGAACTGACACGAAACAAAGGGTACTGGACACAACCCAATACGAACCTTAGGGGGGGACCTTAGGGTTCCTATTCATGGAAACTACAGGTGAAATTATGGAGGAATGAGAGTTTTACCTCAATATGAATATCAATGGAAATAAAGCCTCTTTGTGCTCCTCACTTGGTATCCCAACTTCTCCAAATTTTCTCCAAACTGAACCAAACTTCCACAACAGCAAGTAAATCACTATTAGGAACTATTGCAACAAGTTTGAGGATTTTAGGAGTTAAAATGGAATTGATATGGAATTTACAAGTCAAGAACTCACCTCTTTCCACTTGGATCCAAATTTTTCTAAAGAGGAAGGCTAGCCCTAAGTTTGAGAGGGGTTTATATAGGGTGGGATTCCCTAGGTGGATAAGTGTGGCCGGCCAAGATTAGATAGGGCTAGGGTTGGGTTAGCTAGGATTGAATTTCCTAATGGTTCAAGTCATAACCATGGCTTATGACTTCACAAGCCATAACTTAGTCAAATTGATTCCAATCTTCTCTAAACAAGTTCTAATGGACTAGGAATTAATAACTTGGGTCAAACTAAGGTCTTTAACCTCAATTAGGATGTCTTGACCTAGGTTTACCTATATGGCAGTCTCCTAGTCACATCAGGCAATACCTAGAACTAGGACCAAACCAAGGCACTAAAAATCATCTAAAATCACACAAATTAATATTAAAATAATAATCCCTAAATTATTTCCAAAATTTTGAAAATGACCAAAATACCCTCAAGCTAGAAATGTGGTAGTGACATGACGGGAGGTCCCGATGACGCTCGATTTTGCCCGAGATGATGGTGCCTTCGTCTCGGCTCCGCGGAGGGACAATGAAGACTCCTTGCGACTGGACTACTCGATTATGATGGACGGTCGTTATTTGTGTTTGCAACGACCATAGAGCATTATCTAATGTATACATGGCATTCCAGTGTGGAAGACAAGAATAATTAAAAGACACTCTATTATTGATAAAATACGAGATCTTATCCCGTGGGATTACATTGTCAAAGGAGGGTGCCTCTACGTCAGCCGAGATATATTCACTGAGCTCCTTGTCTGTAAGAACTGGGGGCGGACTAGGAGAGTCCACCACAGCTTTGATGCTGGGGTCTGAGAGGGTTATATGAACCTTCTCTGACACCTTAGATGACTGCGGCGGCTTGCCCTTGAGACGCACCTTGAGAGGCGCTTCGGCTGCGCCTCCGGTGAGTGGTGCCTTCCCTTGTAATTTTGCCACCAGGGGAGCCGATGTTTGAGGTAGCTTTCCCTTGAGGCGTATCTTCAGGGGTGCTTCACGAGCCGGCGCTTTCCCTGATAGTTTGATGCTCATTGGAGGCACCTTCTGGGGTGGTTTCCCCTTCAGTCGGATTTTCAAGGGGGCATCGGGAGTCGTCTCAGGCTCCATGTCTGGCTCTGTTGCCGTCTCTGCCTCATCATCAGCATCGTTGGCTTCCTCCTCGTCAATGGGCTTGTACAAGTCAGAATCGGTGAAGTAGGCCTCAATCCCTTTGAAAGGATCGATGTCTGCAAACTCCGTCCGGATGACGCCATTAGTGGATACATACTTCATGCACTGGTGGAGTATGGAGGGCACCACCATGTACTCATGTAGCCATGGTCGACCAAGCAGGATGTTGTAGTTGACCTCGGCATCTACCACATAACAAGTCACCTCAGTTTTGAGGCTGCCAATGTGACACTTCAGTCGGATCTTGCCCAGTGGCTCGCTCTTGCTAGCGTTGAAGCCACTGATGGTTGTATTGGAGGGCGCCAGCCGGTACATCGGGATCCCCAGCTTGGATAGCAGCGCCTTCAGGATGATGCTTAGGGAAGACCCAGGATTGATCTGAATTCGGCTCACCTTGACCGAGCCGATGTACCCGGTGTAATACAGCGGTCGGTTATGTCGGTGATGCTTGAGCGACATGTCTTATTGGATGAAAGTTATGTTTGGGATAACTTCATCCGTACAATGACAGTACGCACAAGTAGTTGGGAGGTCTTCAGGCTGCTTGACCTGACTGAGAAAGGATTCAGCGTCCTTCAGAGCTTCGCAGAGAGCTTCTCGAGAGTCTTTAGAAAGACGCAGGAGCTCGAACAAGGACAGGCACGCAGGTGTACTGGCTAGTTGTGCCAGAATGTCGAAGTTGTGAGGCTTGGACAGCCCCGAAGCATTTTCCTTCCGTAACTGTCAAAATGGGCCTCCACCTACTTCTGCTTATTGGCTGCTGAGGGCTTAGATGGACCCTCCTCAGGGATGGTGCTAGGAGGCACCACCTCGGCGGCGGCTTCGCCGGACTGGGAGTTCTGTTGTGCACGTATTTGCACTGGAAGTGCCTCTTCTGTTGAAGAAGAGACGGTGCGGCAAGACTTAATCTTCCTGCCTTTTGATTTGGAGGTAGGGCGTACCTCCGATTGAGTCACCTCGGAGACGAGGTCGGGGTGAACCCAGAGGACCTCTCCTCGAGATGTGGTGAGCGGGGTGAGTCCACTCATATTGTCACAGGTAGGTGGTAAGTTTACCACCTCCATTGTCGCCTTAGGGTTGGGGACGACGCCATCTTGTGTGGTAGTTGGCGGCAAGGTGCCGAACTGAAGCAAAACCACATTGGCTGACACCGTCTTCTCTTCATAGTCGATGGAGATTACATCCGCATTGATCATGTGCTGGATGTAATTTTTGAGGACGTAGCAGTCCTTGGTCGGGTGTCCGACAAACCGATGGTAGTGACAGTACCTCGGGTTGTCCACTTTCCCGACTTCATCGGGCCGCTTTGGGTCCGGTAGCTTGATCTTGTCACCCTGCTTCAGTATCTCGAAAAGTTGCAGGGTGTCGTCATTATTGAATGAATAAACCTCCTTGGATCTCGGTGCCAGTGGAGGCTTCTGAGTAGGCGCATATGCACCTTTCGAGGCATTAACAGTCAATGCCTGTTTCCCCTTTGCTTCTCGTCCGGAGCTGTTAGCTGCGGACTTTTTCCCCTTATCGTCAAAGGCGGGAAAGCTGACACCCAGAAGACGTGCATTGGCTGCCTTCTTTTCTTCATCTTTAGCTTCGATGATCAGGGAGCTCCAGTCAGGAGGGGGTAGAGTTGAGCCAGAGCTTCACTGCAGGCAACATGTTCATGCTGCAAGCGGAGAGGAGCGTATGTTCTGGCATGCCTGGAGGTAACCTGAAGCAGGCCTGTCGGAAGCGTTCGATGAATACCCGAACCGTTTCATTTTCCTTCTGGCATATTTTTATGAGAGACGCTATCGTCATGTCTTTCCCGCCATCATAGAAGCGGTCGAGGAAGAGGCGCGTCAGGTCGTCGAAGGACGATATGGAATTATCGGGGAGACTGCAGTACCAGTCATACGCCACCCCTTTCAGGGCCCCGACAAAGATACTGGTGAGGAGCGCGTCCTCCTTTGGAAGATGCCCTGTCTGTGACTGGAAGTACGTCAGGTACCGTCGCGGAGAGTCCTTTCTGTCGTATGGGGTGAGTGTTTGTGGTTTATACTTTGGGAGATAAACCACCTTGTTCCACTCGAGGGGATAAGGCTGGGGAATGCCCATCTTCTGGCATTCCTCTTGCCTGTTCTTAGATTCAAAGCGCTTCCGCAGGTCTTTGATCATTTCGACCACATCCTCCGTAGAGCTAGGAGTCGGGGAAGGAGGTACCATCTGGATTGGAGCGTTTGAGGGCTCCGAGGTCCGAGGTGCTTCTGTATCTGAGGGCGCCCGTTGGAGGGGCACACTCGACTCCCCATTAGCTCCTGGGTCGGGGCCAATTGAAGGTGTCCTGATCAAGGCCGACCGTATCTCAAACACTGCTTGAGTCAGTGCTTGCATAGAGGCAGAGAGGGTTTTGAGTCCTCCCTCCAATGAGTCTATGTGCTGGACTATGTCCTATGATGGCGCATCAGACTTGACTTCATCCCCAGCCATGTATACTGTCCTAACGCAGCCAGGAGTAGATGGATTGGTTGAGGCTTCACTTTCGGCCTCACTCTCATGTGGGGGAGTCACTTATCCTGGTGTTTGGCCACCCCTAGCCACATTCTGGAGTTCATCTTCGATAGGCGTATCTGCAAGGGTCTGATTGCCCTCAGCTCCGTCTCGAAGGACCTCTTCGTTTCCAGAACTACCCCCGGCGGTGTCCTGGAGGACATCCTCATTTTGAGGGGCTTCAGGAAGACTAAACTCGCCTTGATGATGAAGATCCACCGCAGCTGTGCTTTGGATATCTTCGTCTTCGGAAGGAGGCTCAACAAGGGTCTGGCTACCCCCAGCTTCCTCTACGGACTTCTTCCTCGACCGAGTGCCTTCAAACACTCCAGAGGTCGAGACAGCTGCCTTGGCTTTCCTCGGCTGGCTTTTGGATGAAGACGAGGAATTGGCAGTCGTCTTCCGTACTGATGAGGAGTTGGAGATCACGTTGCATGAAGCAACCTTTGGCTCCTCTTCTGCTGACACCTTTGTTCCAAGGCAACGTCGGAGAGGTGTCGATGATTGTAGCCATTGGAAGACTGATTGCCTTGGTGGTACTGCCGCCTTGCCACAGCAGTTGATGGTGACCACCGTACAAGTATGCCCCATGGGAGGCGCATTGTGCTCGTTGGTCGACTCTCCTGACCGGCGCTTGTGAGTGATCACATGGCGCAGGTCGTTGGAGGAGAGTAGTGCCTTCACACCCCTTTCAGACGAATGGCAAGGCCAAATGCCGGGGTGGTCAGGTGAGTGTTGCGTCCCCTGATCTAATACCAAGCAGGCATCACGATCAGTAGTGGGGGAACCACAACATTTGAAGTGACTTGAACGAACCTCAAACGCACAACCAGAGGAGGCGCGGGAGTTCAAGACCACTGAGTTTGCCTCACTCGACTTGGTTATATACGCAGTAGATACGCCCAAGCGAGATGAGGACTTTGAAGGTTGACTCGTTGTTGGTACAGAAGCACCTGAGTCAACCTTGTACAGCTTGCCATCGGCAGTGCGCGTGATTGTAAGCGCGTGCCTCTGGCCCGTTGTCGGCATAGCACGTTTATGGCGCATGGCCCGTGCTGCCTTGGATTTCTTCGTACTAGCCCGCTGGGGGATATAGTACTCAGCATCCAACTTCTCCTCGCCATTACAGCAAGTGAGTCTGTCAAAGACAGAGGCTTTTTGTGGCGCATCAGAGGTGATGCGCGGGGCATTGGCTGCGCCCCTGCTCCGTCGACGCATCTTCCTTGCCTGAAAGGGAGATAGCTGGAAACATGGTCGACCGCACGCTTCCCCAAGAGATGCGCTGCATCCGTGGGCGCACCTTGGTTGCTGAGAACGTCAGCAGGAAGGGAAGGCTGGACTGCTGCATCCCCTTCAGTGGTGGTGCCCGAGGCGTCGACCTTGCGCACCCAGGCTGTGCGGGTCTTCTTCGACTTTGGCAGCCGCTTCGAAGGACTCGCACTTCCTTCAGAAATGAACTCCTCGTACGCCTGTTGATTGAGGCGCACGACCAGCATCTTGTGGGAGGAGCCCACCTTCACGTCGTCGACCTGTGACACGACTTTCTCGGAGGAGGAGAAAGAAGTCCCCAGCAGAGTCGCCAGCTTGTTTGCCATTAAAATTGTTTGATTGCAAATCTTAATACAAACAGAACAGTGTTACAATATAGGACTTAGATGTAGTCCTAGGAGTACACTTTTGTTTAAGCTGGGTCCTTAGTGCCAATGGAGCGAGTGGTAATGCGTTGACTCCGTTGACGGGCTGACGACGGTTATCGGTTCTCTGAAGGTACGAATTGCTCTGGGTACTGGAGCTTGCTGAGAGGAGAAAGATGTTGAGTGTCTGTATCTGCCTCTCTGGTGATTCCTTGTATGTTCGTTGCGGATTCTCTGTGTGTTGTCCGTGGGTGAGAAAGAAATGATCCCTCTATTTATAGTTTTGTAGGCTGGCTGCTCATGCACACATGTAGGATGCGCTGGTATGTGGGGACGCCACGTGGAGATTGCTAATGGGGGCGCATGGATGATGCGTCCTGATTGGGAAGTTGAACTCTTCATACTGCTGTTGTGAGCCGGCACGTAGCAGAGGAGAAGATCTTTCTGTTGCTGAAATCTTGGACGAGTTGAGTCAAAGGACACATGTCGTCGACTCATGGCTCGAAGATCTCGAATTTGGGGAGGTGATGATCTGGTGAGCTGCGCCTTGGATTGGATGCAGGAGGAGGCTGCGGCTCATAACCTTTAGGAGTTACAAACCATTTGGAGCGCATGGCTTTTGAGGCGCATGCAGGCGACTTTCCTTCTGTCTTTCGGGATCAGAGAGCAGTCTGGAGTGCATGGCTTTTGAGGTGCAAGCAAAGCTTCAACTGGAGACTCTTCTTTTGTCTTTAGGGATCAGTGAAGGGTCTGAGGCGCACGGCTTTTGAGGCGCATGCTGGTCTGGGCGCATGGCCGCGGAGGCGCATGCGGGGCTTCAACTGAGACTCTTCTTCTGTCTTTAGGGATCAGTGAAGGGTCTAAGGCGCACGGCTTTTGAGGCGCATGCTGTGTCTGGACGCATGGCCGTAGAGGCGCATGCGGATGGTTTAAGGGGCCACGTGGCAGTAGCCGTCGGAATAGAGTCATGATGATGCTGACGTTGCCGACGCTTCGTTCTCTGAAAAAGCTGTCAACTGTTCAGACTTAGGGAAGCGTGCTACCAACCCTGGTGTCAGTTCAGCATTTAATGTTTGTGACGTTCGATGGACAGCTGAGTGGGCACATTGGTTGGTGTTCCACTCAGTATGGGGATGTGAGGGGGCGCATCCTCTGTGATGCGCCGAGTATCGTAGGGCGCGTCTGTGCGATGCGCCTGATGCTGGAGGTCGCGTCCATGTGATGCGCTGTTTGGCTGGCGCATCCGACATATCTTTTAATGATGCGGTGTCTCGCTCCTCGAGTGCTATAAATAGCCGTTTGGCTGAATTCGAGGCGTCCGGTTCATCCATTTAATGCAAATTCATTGCACAGAATTCGGAGAGTCATCCACTTGGCGCATGGGTTTGATTTGCCCGGCCTATAAATAGTGGCTTGGAGAGAAGGCTTTCTCCTCATTCCCTCACGTACTTCCAACATGAACTTGGATATACGTGTGCATTCTGTCGACGAAGTGCTCCCAAGGGTGAAGATGAGACGTCGTGTTGTCTTCGATGCACTTGAAGGTGACTGTTACATCCAAAAGACGGAGTCGAGGGCTTCTGAGGCAGGCGGAAGGTGCCTGTTGTATCCAAAGATAGGGATGCTCGGGCCTCGTCTCCGTTGTTCCGGAAGAGCCGTAGATCGGAATGGCGGTGCTAGGCTTTCTCTTCCTTCAAAGTGGGTGCCGCCCACTTTGATTGTGTTGAAAGCTCCTTGTGCCATGATTTCGATCACGGTCTTCCTTGGGCTTTGAAGGCTCTTTCGAAGCCTCCCCTGACCACAACTTTGCCGTGCTCTTCTCTTGCTTGGTTCCAGCAGAGGGTTAAATGCTTTGTGTAATCGAAGCACTTATCCGGTGACCCTGGCTGGAAGAGCGGCACACAACTGGGCTCTGCTCGGCCAGGTGAGCCTGGCTGGAAGAGTTTGCACATAACTGAGCTGCTGAAGGGATGCACATAACTGAGCTGGATGCACATAACTGAGCTGGATGCACATAACTGAGCTGCTGAAGAGATGATAGAATGCGCCTGGCTGGAGGCGCATGACATCTGTTGCGCCTAACTGTCAGCGCATGGTGACTACTGCGCCTATCGGAAGGCGCATGGTGGCTGCTGCGTCTATCTGGAGGCGCACGGTGGCCGCTGGCTGTAGATCTAGGATCTTTCCTTTGTAGAAATTCTCCTTTGTACAACCTTTTTTAGACATGTAATAGACTTTTATATATAATAAAAAGTCCTTCTTTGAATGTCTATGGCTTATTTGATTTTGTTGTCTGAGTTCTGGCCCATATAGTGCTTGGCGCATGGGCTTTCTAGTTGTGAAATTCTATGCTTCTACAGAGCATGCGCCCCATCACTGATGTGCGGAGTATCTATGCGCTCCGACAGTCATGCGCCTCTACCACCATGCTTCTTATTCAAAGTATTCGAAAACTTATCCAAAAGTTTTGAAAACTTTGAAGGGGGTCTTGTAGAAGCATAAAATTTCAGAACCAGAAAGCCTATGCGCCAGACACTACATGCGCCAGAGCTCGGACAAAGTACTTTACAGCAAAAATAACAAATATAGACATTGAAATAGGACTTTTTATTTTACATATAAAAGTCTATTACATGTCTAGAAAAGATTGTACAAAGAAGAATTTCTACAAAGAAAAGATCCTAAGTCTACAGCCAGCAGCCACCATGCGCCCTCAAATAGGCGTAGCAATCACCATGTGCCCTCAGTCAGGCGCATCCCACCATGCGCCCTCAGCAGGGCGCATCCTTTTCAGCAGCTCAGTTATGTGCATCCTCAGTTATGTGCATCCCTTCAGCAGCCCAGTTATATGCCGCTCTTCCAGCCAGGCTCACCGCCGTCGAAATGCTTCGACTAATGAAGTATTTATAGAGCAGAACAAGGGTGGCAATCAACCCTCTAGCTGGAGGAAGAGCTCCCCAAACCGAGGAAGAGAAGAGCACCACAAGCCAACCTGTGGCCAGAGGAGGCTTCAAAAGAGCCTCCAAAGACCAAAGAAGACCGCAATCGAAACTGCGGCTAAAGGAGCAGCTTTCAACACAACTAGAGTGGGAAACACCCACTTTGAAGGAAGAAAGAGCCCCCAAAACTGCAGCACCGTCATTCTGATCTGTGGGTCTTCCGGAATAATGGAGATGAGGCTCGAGCATCCCAATCTTTGGATGCAACAGGCACCTTCCGCCTGCCTCAAAAGCCCTCGACTCTGACTTTTGGATGTAACAGTCACCTTCAAGTGCATCAAAGAAGACATGGCATCGCATCTTCACCCTCGGGAGCATCTCGTCAACAGAATGCATTCGAGTAAACAAGTTCATATCGGAAGAACGTGAGAGAACGAGAAGCAAACTCTCTCCATGCTACTATTTATAGGTCGGGCAAATCAAACCCATACGCCAAGTGAATGGCTCTTCGAATTCCGTGCAACAAATTTGCATTAAATGAATGAACCGGACGCTTCGAATTCAGCTAAGTCGAAAACGGATATTTAAAGCACTCGAAGAACATAATAGTCGTACCATTAAAAACGTGTCACGAAGCGGATGCGCCGGCCAGACCGTGCATCACACAGATGCGCCCTTCAACATAAAGCGCATCACATAGACGCGCCCTTCAGCATCAACCGCATCACACAGACGCGCCCATCAACATCAAGCGCATCACAGGGGATGCGCCCCCATGCGTCCCCATACGCCTAGTGGAACGCCGATCGATGCGCTCACTCAGCTGTCCATCGAATGTCAAAAATATTAAATGCTGAACTGACAGAGTTGGCAGCTGTCACGACCCGCACCCTGATTAGGGGCACGAGAAGCGGTTACGTCCAGCCTACGCCGCAGAATCGGCGGTAGAACGCTGTATATAGGGTCTGTAAATGCTACGTCTAAACAGATAAATGTACCTGTGTAGTATATACACTCCGAACGGAGGAATAGGGCAATACTGCCTCAATCACATAAGCAAAACTAAGGTAGAAAGCATGGGAAAAGATATGATATAAATAAACAGGAAACGAGTCCAGAAAGTAATCACAAGACACAGCTAACACAAGTCCAAGTCTCTGAAATATAATATAAGTACTACAACTGAAATGTAAACAGCTGGCTCGCAGGCCAGGCAAACCTACTAGCTAAGCTACTCAGGATGGGCAAAGTCAAGAGGCTCTACTAATAAGCCTCTAAGTCATGCTCCTCGGTCTCTGCCCCGTAATAAGTAGGGCAGTCATCCTCTAAGTCATCTGTAAAATTTGTCAACGTATCCTGTCAGGAAAATGAGCAAGTACAAAACACCAACAGCAGTTCCATGTGAATTGAGAAATACTATAAGAAACAGTAATAATGAAACACAAGACAAAGAATAAAGGCGACTTGGGAACCATTCGAAAGCCGAGTTACAACCCTTAAACCAAACAAGGACCGGGGTTGTAACCCTTCTTCCGAATAGAACCTAGTCCCATAATCAAGTACAGTATGAAAGCAGGTAGAGCATATGAGAATGAATCATAGCAGGGTGAAAGTACAGTAAGTAAAGCTGAAGCTGGAATATAAGACATGACAAATAAAGTAAAAGTGGTTTGAATTATTAGAGTGATATGTGATCGGCTAGTAGGTAGTAGGGCCAAGTTATCCACTTGGCACGGCAATCCACGGTGAACGTCAACGGAGAATCATGCCACCCAACCTGGATAACCGGTGGTGAGGTATCTGCGACACCCTACGTGGAGTGAGGGTGACGCTAGCAAAATATAGTTACATGAGGATTTGATCACATACACCCAATAATTCCCCCATTTTTCCCCCGAATAGTATAAATAGATCTGGACATGGGACGTCATGACACGGGATTCGAGAGCAGGTGATCAGCCAACTCCCAAGATGTGTCTATATAAGTACAGGAACACGGAAATATCTCATACCCATATACCAAGAAAGTCCAGGAATAACATCTCATGCCCGGATCCGACGTATACTAGTCCGTGAACCGTCGTGTCAGGAATCAAGTATAACACTACAACTGAATCGGATATAGTAGATATCAAGACAATGAAAACTATCAGTGAATGTACTCGCCTGTGGTCCTGAGCTGATAGGGTGAACAGATGCTCAGAGCGATCACAGACCTAAGATAAGATACTATAAGTCAAACAGGACTAAATACTGAAAAAGGAAACTAATACAAGCCATGAATGCAAGTCTAAATCAAAACTAGGTCAATCTAGGTCTAACTGAGTCATACTAGGTCTTACTGGTTTATACTAGGTCATACTAGGTCACTGGAAGTCATTCCAAGTCAAACTAGGTCAATCGGGATCGACGGTTGACTTACAGTTGACTTCGGTCAAAAAGTCAACTCTGGTCAACCCTGGTCAACTATGGTCAACTATGGTCAACTCTAGGTCAAACCTAGGTCAAACTGGTCTAATGTTGACCAACTGCTGACTTTCAGTCAACTGGTCAAGTCTCGGTTGGTTTCGGTCAAATCGGGTCGCTTTAAGGCTAAGTTTGACCTTCGGTTGACTTTTGTTGATTTTTGGTCAAAACGGTCAACCGACGTCAAAACTAGTCTTAGAGTACCATATTTGATCATTCCCAACCACGGGGATCAAGTTCTAACACTATCTTAGGCTTCTAACACAATATCCCACTTCTACGCAAAAACTAGCATTTACCCTTTTTCCTATTTCTACTCCATGAATTTACCCTTCTATCTACCACACTCATACACAACACTCACACACAACACCTCACCCTCACATAGACCTCTCTACAAGTCTCCTAATAGGTTTCCTATTAGTTTGCACATAGGCTAACTATAGACACTCACTAATAGGTTCTCACACACACACAAAACTCACAAATACTCCTCACAACTACACACACACACAACTAACTAATATGGACTGTTTTTGGACAGCCCCCAACCCTCTCTCAACATCACACAACATCCACCATCATCTATATATATTCCCACACAATTAAACCACATTTATATACCAATATATATATAACAACATATATATATATATCAACATATACAATACTAGTTGTATACTTAAATAGAATTGAACTCCCAACCAACTCTCAATCAAAACTCCCACTAAAATCTGAACCAAACCTGGGATTAAGTTCTCCCCCCTCTAAAACACCACACAACACCATATATTCCATATAAATTTACCCCTTATACAACCATATATATATATATATATATATATATATATATATATATATATATATATATATATATATATATATATATATATATATATATATATCAATATATATATATAGAGATGCATAAAACTAATTGTACAACCCAATAAACTCCCAAAACTTAACCAACTCCAACCCATTCAGATCTGGCCGAAATTCACAGCCCCTTATATGCCCCATAAACCATCACAACATCACACAAATTAATCACCATTTATATATACATATATATATATACATATATATATATATATATATATATATATATATATATATATATATATATATATATATATATATATATATATATAATGATATATATATAACTATATATATACCAAAACACATAGAAATAATATGATACATTAAGATACTCTCATGGATCATCTCTACAACATGTAAAATCTGAGAATAAATGAAAAACCACACAAAACCAATATTTTAACATCATTCATGGATCAAAAAGGGGGCTTTTTCCTAATAGGACTCAAGCCTACAAGTGGACACTCCTAAAAATGTCTAAAGGACACAAAAATGGTTTCTAATGATGGTATCACCCTAAGAATCATCATGGGGGATTCCTACATGATCTACATGAGAAAAGAATAAGTATTGGAGAAGGAATCACCTTGGTTTGAGAGCTAAAATCAATGGAGCTTTCAAAAGCAAATGGAGCCTTTGGAGAAGAAGAAGAAAATGTGGATTGGAATGAAATGATAAAGTGATTTCTCTCTCCACCCTATCCTCTCACTATGGCCAGCCTCCCCATGCAATTTGTCCCATTTGATTAATTACAAGTTTGCCCTCCAATTAATTAAATGGTCCAAAAATGGGAAATGGTTAAACCGGGGGTAGTTTAGTCAAACCGAAACCACTAATCTCTAACTAATAATTAACTAAAATAATGGTCTAGTCTCTAACCAAAATATCTAACATGTGGGCCATGGTTAGCTAGTGTGTGGGCCCGCTAAGGTCAAAATACCCCGGGTCCCCGAAACAAGTCAAAACAAGTCGAAACGAATTGAAATTCGAACCCGATTCAAATAATCCCAAAATAATACAAATAATAAATAAATAATTTCAAAATAATTTTTAAAGTGGAAAATTACCAAAATACCCCTGTTTGTGAAAACTGGGGGTGACAAATAGACAAATCTATCCACCTTAAAAAATTTCGTCCTCAAAATTAAAACAAAGCAATCACAGAAAAACACATGCAGAAAACAATCCCTCTCGAATACCTCAAAAATTTTTTTTTTTTGCAAAAATAAAAATCTCTTAAGACACAACAACACTTGCAATTAAAAACTGTTACGTGTCCGACACGGACACGAAACCATCACAAAATCTCATCTATCAAAAGCCAAATCAACGATCACCAATACAAAATATCAAAATAAATCAAAGAGATCCAATGACAAAATACCCTCGGGCCAGAAATGATACTGAAAACATCCTAATCACATGGTTAGGCTCTAGGTCAACAGTCTCTAAGGTTTCACTAGTAAAACATCAAATCACAAATCATGGCTTAAAATTTAAAATGATTAAAATCTCCGAAATCAAAGCATGAATTAAATCATAATAATTAAATGACTAAAATTATAGCATTTTAAAATTATACTCAAATAGAAACTAGGTGCTACAAGCCTATCCACCTTAAAAAATTTCATCCTCAAAAATTAAAACAAGTAACCACAGAAAATTTCATACAATTCGATAATCGTATGCGTCTGTCCAAAATCATGATACTCAGAATCTCTGTCATGCCAGTGAGCAAGGCTACGATAATCACAGAGTCCTCGACTATGGTACATACCTCTAGAATCATGGTATTTAAAATTTTTGCATTGCCGCATGCTTGGCAGCGAAAACCTTAAATTCCCACACCTGAGAAATACGACCATAATCCGACTATATGTCCTCACTATGCCTGCTAGCATGACCCTAGAGGATTCTAAAATCTCATAATCGAGACGACCTAGCCCATACGACTTATCTCAAAAAACCCACATCACAAGAGCAATTTTTCATCATACAGACAAGGAACAGATGGAATCGAATTTCAAACAGTAAATAAGAAAGCAAATGCGGAAAGGAGATCGAAAGATCAGAATCTGCACTCCGCTCTGCTACTGCCTGAGAGGGCTCAACTGCCGTGACGAACGCACGCCCCTGCTGGCCTCCTCTAGCCTGGCGTACTCTATCCTGGCCCGCCTGTCTGGCTGCATTGGCAGTACAGTCCCTCATCTGGTGATCTGGAGCTCCACAGAACAGGCAAACTCCCAGCTTCATCCTACAAACATCCCGGGTGTGCCCTATCTTCTTGCAGAAAGCACACTGGACGACCTGCCTTTTGCCCTGACCCTGCTGCTGGTCGTCACGTGCTAGTGCCTAACGTACTCTATCCGCACGGGCTCCCCTCAGGTGCTGCTGAAAATACTGCTGCTGCGTCTGAAGTGGAGGACCTCTCCGCTGAACTGCTGGTCCTCTGGCCGGCTGTGCTCTGTCCTGAACTCCTCGGGCTCCCCGGGAACGGCAGTCCTTCAGCTGGTGATTGGATGCCCCACAGTATAAAAAGGCACCCGATCTCTTCCTGCACACCTCTACAGTGTGCCCTGGCCTCCCGCAAAAATGGCACTGTGCTGCTAGCCTCTGTCTCTGACACTGATACTGAACTGGGGTATCCTGAACTGTACCCGGTACAACCCTCTCCACTGCTGCCATGGCTAACTGGTGCGAGTTCTCCATGGTCTGTCTCAGCACCTCTGTCTGGCGCTGCTGCGTCTGCAACATCTGCTGCAGGAGTGCCATCATCCCCTGGGTGTCTGTCGGTAACTGGGGCGGCGGTGGAAGAATGTCTGGGATGACCATAGACGGTCCCGCTGCTGAAGGTGGAAGACCTCCAGGGATCGTCGCTGCTGGTACTGCTGCTGCTGCTCCCGCCGAAAGGGCAGGAACTGATGGGGCTGCTCCCCCAGCTGGAGGTGGAAGACCTCCGGGAACTGCCACTGCTACTCCTGCCTGAAGGGCAGGAACTGATGCCGCTGCACTCTCGACTGTCGGTCCCGCTGCCGAAAAACGAGTGACTGTCATCCTGAAGACGAATTGAACCCAAGAGATCAATATGGCACATGATAGGATATCATCAAAGGAGGACAATTGAATTCAAATACAAGAAGAGTTGTCATGGTAATCAAAAGATCAGAGTTTTTCCTAAAATGTGATTGAGTAACTCCTATCATACCCTAGTCCTATATCCTAATCGCAGGCTCGTAATTAGCACTCTAAGTCGAGCACCATTACGAGATCGCACTAGTTGCGACACAGACCTGCATGGGCCACCACAAAAATGTGTCACGACCCGCACCCTGATTAGGGGCACGAGAAGCGGTTACGTCCAGCCTACGCCGTAGAATCGGCGGTAGAACGCTGTATATAGGGTCTGTAAATGCTACGTCTAAACAGATAAATGTATCTGTGCAGTATATACACTCCGAACGGAGGAATAGGGCAATACTGCCTCAATCACATAAGCAAAACTAAGGTAGAAAGCATGGGAAAAGATATGATATAAATAAACAGGAAACGAGTCCAGAAAGTAATCACAAGACACAGCTAACACAAGTCCAAGTCTCTGAAATATAATATAAGTACTACAACTGAAATGTAAACAGCTGGCTCGCAGGCCAGGCAAACCTACTAGCTAAGCTACTCAGGATGGGCAAAGTCAAGAGGCTCTACTAATAAGCCTCTATCTAAGTCATGCTCCTCGGTCTCTGCCCCGTAATAAGTAGGGCAGTCATCCTCTAAGTCATCTGTAAAATTTGTCAACGTATCCTGTCAGGAAAATGAGCAAGTACAAAACACCAACAACAGTTCCATGTGAATTGAGAAATACTACAAGAAACAGTAATAATGAAACACAAGACAAAGAGTAAAGGTGACTTGGGAACCATTCGAAAGCCGAGTTACAACCCTTAAACCAAACAAGGATCGGGGTTGTAACCCTTCTTCCGAATAGAACCTAGTCCCATAATCAAGTACAGTATGAAAGCAGGTAGAGCATATGAGAATGAATCATAGCAGGGTAAAAGTACAGTAAGTAAAGCTGAAGCTAGAATATAAGACATGACAAATAAAGTAAAAGTGGTTTGAATTATTAGAGTGATATGTGATCGGCTAGTAGGTAGTAGGGCCAAGTTATCCACTTGGCACGGCAATCCGCGGTGAACGTCAACGGAGAATCATGCCGCCCAACCTGGATAACCGGTGGTGAGATATCTGCGACACCCTACGTGGAGTGAGGGTGACGCTAGCAAAATATAGTTACATGAGGATTTGATCACATACACCCAATAATTCCCCCATTTTTCCCCCGAATAGTATAAATGGATCTGGACATGGGACGTCATGACACGGGATTTGAGAGCAGGTGATCAGCCAACTCCCAAGATGTGTCTATATAAGTACAAAAACACGGAAATATCTCATACCCATATACCAAGAAAGTCCAGGAATAACATCTCATGCCTGGATCCGACGTATACTAGTCCGTGAACCGTCGTGTCAGGAAACAAGTATAACACTACAACTGAATCGGATATAGTAGATATCAAGACAATAAAAACTATCAGTGAATGTACTCGCCTGTGGTCCTGAGCTAATAGGGTGAACAGATGCTCAGAGCGATCACAGACCTAAGATAAGATACTATAAGTCAAACAGGACTAAATGCTGAAAAAGGAAACTAATACAAGCCATGAATGTAAGTCTAAATCAAAACTAGGTCAATCTAGGTCTAACTGAGTCATACTAGGTCTTACTGGTTTATACTAGGTCATACTAGGTCACTGGAAGTCATTCCAAGTCAAACTAGGTCAATCGGGATCGACGGTTGACTTACAGTTGACTTCGGTCAAAAAGTCAACTCTGGTCAACCCTGGTCAACTATGGTCAACTATAGGTCAAACCTAGGTCAAATTGGTCTAATGTTGACCAACTATTGACTTTCAGTCAACTGGTCAAGTCTCGGTTGGTTTCGGTCAAATCGGGTCGCTTTAAGGCTAAGTTTGACCTTCGGTTGACTTTTGTTGACTTTTGGTCAAAACGGTCAACCGACGTCAAAACTAGTCTTAGAGTACCATATTTGATCATTACCAACCACGGAGATCAAGTTCTAACACTATCTTAGGCTTCTAACACAATATCCCACTTCTACGCAAAAATTAGCATTTACCCTTTTTCCTATTTATACTCCATGAATTTACCCTTCTATCTACCACACTCACCCACACTCATACACAACACTCACACACAACACCTCACCCTCACATAGACCTCTCTACAAGTCTCCTAATAGGTTTCCTATTAGTTTGCACATAGGCTAACTATAGACACTCACTAATAGGTTCTCACACACACACACAACTCACAAATACTCCTCACAACTACACACACACACAACTAACTAATATGGACTGTTTTTGGACAGCCCCCAACCCTCTCTCAACATCACACAACATCCACCATCATCTATATATATTCCCACACAATTAAACCACATATATATACCAATATATATATATAACAACATATATATATATCAACATATACAATACTAGTTGTATACTTAAATAGAATTGAACTCCCAACCAACTCTCAATCAAAACTCCCATTAAAATCTGAACCAAACCTGGGATTAAGTTCTCCCCCCTCTAAAACACCACACAACACCATATATTCCATATAAATTTACCCCTTTTACAACCATATATATATATACATCAATATATATATATAGAGATGCATAAAACTAATTGTACAATCCCATAAACTTCCAAAACTTAACCAACTCCAACCTATTCAGATCTGGCCGAAATTCACAGCCCCTTATATGCCCCATAAACCATCACAACATCACACAAATTAATCACCATTTATATATATATATATATATATATATATATATATATATATATATATATATATATATATATATATATATATAGAATGATATATATATAACTATATATATACCAAAACACATAGAAATAATATGATACATTAAGATACTCTCATGGATCATCTCTACAACATGTAAAATCTGAGAATAAATGAAAAACCATACAAAACCAATATTTTAACATCATTCATGGATCAAAAAGGGGGCTTTTTCCTAATAGGACACAAGCCTACAAGTGGACACTCCTAAAAATGTCTAAAGGATAAAAAAATGGTTTCTAATGATGGTATCACCCTAAGAATTATCATGGGAGGTTCCTACATGATCTACATGAGAAAAGAATAAGTATTGGAGAAGGAATCACCTTGGTTTGAGAGCTAAAATCAATGGAGCTTTCAAAAGCAAATGGAGCCTTTGGAGAAGAAGAAGAAAATGTGGATTGAAATGAAATGATAAAGTGATTTCTCTCTCCACCCTATCCTCTCACTATGGCCGGCCACCCCATGCAATTTGTCCCATTTGATTAATTACAAGTTTGCCCTCCAATTAATTAAATGGTCCAAAAATGGGAAATGGTTAAACCGGGGGTAGTTTAGTCAAACCGAAACCACTAATAATTAACTAAAATAATGGTCTAGTCTCTAACCAAAATATCTAACATGTGGGCCATGGTTAGCTAGTGTGTGGGCCCGCTAAGGTCAAAATACTCCGGGTCCCCGAAACAAGTCAAAACAAGTCGAAACGAATTAAAATTCGAACCCGATTCAAATAACCCCAAAATAATACAAATAATAAATAAATAATTTCAAAATAATTTTTAAAGTGAAAAATTACCAAAATACCCCTGTTTGTGAAAACTGGGGGTGACAGCAGCACGCCTCCCAAAGTCTGAACAGTTGACAGCTTTTTCAGAAGATGAAGCATCGCCAACATCAGCATCATCATCACTTTCCTCCGACGGCTACTGCCACGTGGCCACCCAATCATCTTGTATGTGCCTCCGCAGCCATGTGCCCAAATTTGCATGTGCCTCAAAAGCCATACGCCTCAGACTTCTCTCTGATCCCGAAAGTCAGGAGTAAAGTCACTACTGAAATCTCGTATGCGCCTCAAAAGTCATGCACCCAGAATGGTTCGTGACTCCTAAAGGTTACGAGCCAAAGTCTCCTCATGCGCCCAATCCTAGGCGCATCCTACCAGATCATTCCCCATCGAATCTAAGATCTCTGAGCCATGGGTCGACGACACGTGTCCTTTGACTCAACTCACCCAAGATCTCAGCAACAGAAAGATCTTCTTCCCTGCTACGTGCCGCCTCACAACAGCAGCATGAAGAATTCAACCCCTCGATCAGGGCACATCATCCATGCGCCTCCATAAGTAATCACCACGTGGCGTCCCCACGTACAGGCGCATCCTACATATGAGCGCATGAGCTGCCAGCCTGCAAAGCTATAAATAGAGAGATCATTTTTTTCTCATCCACGAACCCACGGAGAAACGAACGAACACGCCACCAGAGAGGCAGATACAGACACTCAACGTCTTCCTCCTCTCAGCAAGCTCCAGCACCAGAGCAATCCAGACCTTCAGAGAACCGATAACCGTCGTCAGATCGTTAATGGAGCTAATATATTACCAGTCGCTCCATCGGCACAAGAGACTCAGATAAACAAAAGTGTACTCCTAGGACTATATCTAAGTCCTATATTGTAACACTGTTCTGTTTGTATTAAAATTTGCAATAAAAAAATTTTAATGGCAAACAGCGTATGGCATAATATTCTAGTATATCCTATACAATCTAGGTTAAACTCAGTCAAACTAAGTAAAACTAGGTCATACTAGTCACACTAAGTCAAACTAGGTCACACCAAGTCAAAATAAGTCAAACTGGGTCAAACTGGGTTAAAGGTTGACTTACAGTTGACTTTTGATCAACTGGTCAACTTTGGTCAACTCCTAGTCCAATCTAGGTTAAACTAGGCTAATAGTTGACTTTTGGTCAAGTGGTCATCTCTGGTCAACTCCTATTCCAATCTAGGTCAAATGTTGACTTACAGTTGACTTTGAGTCAAAACAGTCAGCCATGGTCAAACATGGTCAAATCTAGTCGAAGTATCATATTCCTAACATTTACCTACCAAGATACCATATACTTTGGTCCTATTGGTATCCCAATACCAATACCTTGGTCTGGGTATAAATACCTTAGTCTAGGTAAACATATATCTTAGCTACCAAGATACCAATCCTAGATATCTAGTAACTATCTATATACCCCCAAACAACTAGCTAACCAATATCTTAGATATCTAACCTTAGTTACCTAGGTAAACCCAATACCTTGAAGTAGGGGTGTAAACATACCGGACGGACCCGGACAATCCAGTGTTCAAGTTCGGACCGAAAATAGAATCGACGGACCCAAATCCGGCTCGGTTAAATTCGGACAAAAATGTTTGTGTTCAGACCCGTCCGAAAATTTTGTACCATATTCGTGTCCGGTCCGACGGGGACGTCGACCTCATCGTTGCGGATCATGGAACTGACGGTTCTGAAAGCAGCATACAATGAAGGACAAGGAGGAGTCGCAGATGGAAGACAGAGACGTGTGGCGGAGGCATAAAGAGTCGGACGGAAGAGAGGAGGAGGAGGAGGAGATGATGGTGCAGTAATTTTCTTTCTTCTCTCTGGTTCTCTTACTTTTTCTCTACTTTTTGAAAGGGTGTCCATCAGAGAGAGAGAGAGGGAGAGAGAGAGAGGATGGAGGAATTGAGGAGTCAAAGGACTGCCAGAGAGAGCACGTGAAGCAGCCCCTTGCTTTCTTCTCTCACTTTCTCTCGTTCAAGATGGTGTTCCAATTTGAAATTGTTTTTTGTCATTTAGTTAAGGGAGAAACCAAGGAGTCAGGTGTTGGAAATTTATATTGTTAAACTTTTTTTAGTGTTTGGTGGTGCTTCGTTGAGTGGCCAAGTAGGCTGTCAGCATAGGAAATTTGTATTGGGATTATGCTAATGTGTTGAACTCCTTAATTTTTTGGACCTAATCAAACTTTAAAAAGCCCAACTCTTTCTCTCTTTATTACTTTTTACCTTTTCATTTACTCCTTCTTCTTCCTCATAACTCTCACCACCTACCAAGAGCTTAGGCAAGTGCACCTTGCTTCCATATGAGAACCCATTTTTATGGTTTAATTATCTTTCTCTCGTGATTCTAAGATAGTTTAGAACTTGGCATTTTGCATTTTGAAGTTTTATTTTTTGTAGATCTAGAAATTTGTCATTCTCGAATTTTGGTGGTTTTGATCTATCAAACTTTCTTATTTTCAAGTTTTGATCGTTCGAGGTTGTTGAGAGTTGTGTTATACCCCATTTTAATCTATGGAAGTCCCATTTTTGGCTTAGATTGAAGGTTTCATAGAGATTTGGAGTTTTGGAGGTTCCTTACGCCCACGTTTATTCGTGCCAGCATAGTATCAACTCTATGCCCACATTTATACATGCTCGCGTAGTATCAACTCTACGCCCACATTTATCCGTGTTAGCATGAATCTGGATTACGCAAGTCAAGACTGTTTTACGCGTAAAACAAAGTCTGCTCTGCCTTGGCGTAAAATAAGTTTCACGCGTGAACGTTACTCCTTTGGCGCATTTCCTTTACGCGTAATTCCTTTACGCGTACTTCCTTTACGCGTATTTCCTTTACGCGTGCTTCCTTGGGCATAATTCCTTTACATGTACTTCCTTTACGCGTATTTCTTCTGCGTGTGCTTCCTTGGGCGTACCTCTTTTATGCATACTTCCTTTACGCGTATTTCCTCTACGCGTGCTTCCTTGGGCGTACTCCTTTATGCGTACTTCCTTTACACGTATTTTCTCTATGCGTGCTTCCTTGGGCGTACTCCTTTACGCATACTTCCTTTATGCGTATTTCCTCTACGCGTACTTTCTTGGGCGAACTCCTTTTCGCGTACTTCCTTCATGCATACTTCCCTTGGCGTACTCCTCTGGCTTGGCGTACTCCGTTGGCGTACTCCCCTTGGCGTACTTTGTTGGCGTACTCCCCTGTCTGAAGGCTTCTTAGCACTAGCGTATCTTACCCCCTTGCCCGGCGCAGTATGGCCCTGGCATCCATTGCCCTAGATTTACCCTTATTATGTCCTTACGCCTTTTGACATGAACTCGATATAATCATGATTGGTTAATATTGTAATGATAATCTGTACACGGCATGATTTTGTGACAACTCATGATAGTGGCCCGTCGTGGCACGCTCCTAACAAGTAACAAGTGCAAGTAACATGACATGATGGTGACCCGTTGTGGTGCACCCCTGACAATTAATCCTGACATGAACTCATGAACACCGTTGCGACGGTTATCTTGACCTGCTAAGTAATCTTGACATGTAACCTTGAACGCCGTTGCGACGACTACCTCGACTCGCTAAGTAAACTCTCGTCTTGACACCGTGGGTGCTTGCTTGAAACTTGTTTGTACAAGCTACTACTCTAGTCTCGTCTTGCATCATGTTTAGGACATGAGTCCCTGGTTACCACGGTCAGGGATTCATACTGAATCTGACTAAGGTTAATGACTAGATTGATCAAGTAGTTCATTCTACGGAAGATTTTCCTAGTTACAGGCGATCTCGTTATTCCGGCCACACCTAATGAACTTGTAGCCTACCGTCGAGTAGGGCACATTTCCAGTCCACTGTCATGTGGGACACACTTATGAAACAAGTACAAGGCACACTGTTATGTGTTGCACTCGAAGCCATCTAATAATTCTGAATAGCTTTGATAATCAATCTCGCCTGGATAACCTGGAGAGCTGCAAGACTTGTGACTGCTGGAACATCTTATTACATCTTTCTAGTAATTAGGCTTGTGATAACCCTAGCTACTTAAAGTATCAAGTCGTACACATTGCTTGGTCGTGATTGATTGGATGGAGTCCAGCCCAGTCTAGTCTTGTCACCCCTAGTTTTCAAAAATAGGGGTATTTTTGTCATTTTGTATTTTTGAATATTTTTGAAATTTATTTTATTATTTATGATATTGTTTTGGGGTTATTTGAGTCGGGTTCGAATTTCAACTCAATCCGACTTGAAACGGGGACCCGGGGGGTAGTTTGACTCTAGTGGGACCCACACACTAGTTAGACATGTCCCACATGATATTAATTTTAGTCTACATGATATTAATTTTAGTTAGTAGTTAGACTAATTATTTATGGATAGGTTAAGTTTAATTAGAGACTTAAAACTAGACTAAATTGACCTCAACCTTTAACCCATTCCTAATTTAAATCAAATAGATTAGTGGAGGGAATTTTAGACATTCAAAATAGGGACACCTCACCCTTTTGGGGCAGCCATGGGGGGATAAGGAGTGAGTCATTCCTTCATTCATTTGTTTTCATCCACTTTCTCTCTTTTGTTCTTCCCCAAATTAATTTAGAGATGAACCTCCATTGATTTCATCTCCAAATCAACCCCTTTTTCCACCAAATCTTCTTTATTTCTCTTCTAATCCATGGTTAGAGGGTGCTAGACAAGTTTGAGAGGATTCGGAGCTCGTTCGTGTCCTTTGGAATCTCTACGTGTCGGTGTCGTGTCGGAAGGCTTTTCCTTTGAATCTCTCTCCCGGAAGGTATAATCTCTCCTCTAAACCACCCCTACATGCATATAGGAATATTTTAAACCCATAGGAATGATCCTCATGGTTGTATCTCCATTTGTGTCCATTTTTGTCCATTTGGAGGTCATAGGAGTGTCCTTTGTGTTGTGGATGTGTTCATGTTACATACATAGATTTATATATATATATATTGTACTGAGAGTGTATCTATATTTATATATGTAATAAATGGTTCATGATGATTATATAATCAAGTTTGTGCATGTGGTTCCCCATATTATTATTGCTACTATTGTTGTGGATAATTAGGATATATATTGTGTATTCTTTTGGCTCAAACTATCTAAATTCGTCATGATTTTTATCCACGTTTTTAATTTCAGCCCTAACTTAGAAATGTCATAACTTCTAGCTCAAAGCTCGGTTTAATCTTCTGTTTTTTTTAAAGAAGCGTATTGAAGTTAGCTTTCCAAAAACATATATTAATAGGCCTAATACTTTCTGTAACTTTCTGGAGAATTATTTGAGTGTCAGTTGTACGAAAGACAAATGCGTTCTCGGTGTTTTCGCGATTCCGGGAGTTTCTGGAAACGAAAACGCGATCCGTTTGAAGTTTCGGAAAGCTAACACATAGATCTATAACATACTTTAATCCTAGAATTTAATTCATGCTGAGTTTGTACAGTATTGATTATTAGTAGGAGTTACTATTCGGCATATGCATTTTGTGCACCCTTGTGTGTAATATAATGTTCTATTTAATTTTAACCCATGTTAATGTATATACATTATGTAACTAAATAGAGAATGCAAGTATGAGTAAATGGTTAAATAAATAATGTATGAGGTGTAAGTATCCTATCTAATATAAGCATGTATAAGTATGGCTTGTAATGAATATGTAGGTTCCATAGTATGTAATGTATGGTACATATAGTAGTGCAAGAGAATAAATGAATGATGAATGAATGCAAGCATGAATGTAATGTAATAATAGATGTAATATATGCAATATACAAGTTAATGAGATGTAATATTCTATGTTAACACAAATCCTATATTACCTCATGTACCCCTTATACTATGTTGATACTATCACACTTGACACTTTGTTCACTTACACTTTGACACTCTTTGATATGTATACACTATGTATCCCCATTTAACCCTCACTTGCCCCTTTGCCATGTTCACATACACACACATAGCCTCTTAAATAAGTATTTATGAATATAGTTAACTTAGCTATGTATGTATATTATATATATGATAGCATATTGTATTGTAATATATAAGTTTATATAGCCATTGAAATGCCATAATTATAGACCTAATATTGAATACCAATATATGCATGTGTATATATGTGTAGACATGTATAGCTTAAAGTAATAGATTACCTAGTGTATATCTAATGTGAATTCTTGCCTATTTGAGTATTGAATAATTGCATGCTATATAGAGTTGGGTGTATGTTGGCTTGTATAGCCTTGTATTGATGTGTGCTTGCTAGGATAGTTTTGGTTAGGCCTAGTAAGACTTGCTGGGTTAGGACATGACCTAGTTTGACCTAGTTTGACTAGTACAGTTGACCAGAGTTGACCAAGGGTTGACTTTGGCCTAGTTTGACCTAGATTCATGTAGAATGCATTGTAGTGCTTTATATTACCCTTCTGGACATGTTGTGACTTGTGCTATTCTAATTAGGAGCCAGACACCTTGTAACCTGTGTTGCTTTAAATAGGACTCTGTGGCTTCAGTTGGACCCCCTATACTTATCAGCTGTTCAGGTTATCAGGCGAGTACATTCTCTGATAGTTCTCTCATTTACTTGTCAATTATTGTACTTCAGTTCTAGTTAGCTGTATGTGATTCTCTATTACAAACATGTATTTTTATTTCTGAATCCATGTATACGACACACATACTTACTCGTCTTACCTCTATTATTCGAATCACCATATGAATCACTATTCGAACCACCTATTCGTATCTTCATGTGTTAGTTGGACTTTTATTCGATTGATGTGTCGGATTTTGGATTCATTTGTTTTAGATGGGCGGGGAAATACTTGATTAGACATGTGAACATTTCCACTATTCGAACCACCCCCTGTGAATAATATTCGAACGATAGCCATTCCACACCCGGCCAGGTGTGTGATGTGCCATATTTACTCTTAGCCGTTTACATGTATAACTAAGTATTTTAAAACACACTTGGAGAATTTATTCGAATCATTATTAGAACATCATGTGAATCACTATTCGTATCACCTTATTCGTATCACCTTATTCGATTTACCTTGTTAGAACAATGATTAGAATTATATTCGACTCACATTGGAATTACACTCGACTTATATTGTACCATCTGAACTCATTATGTTACTCTAGTTCAGCTAGATCTTATTTTACAATCTTCTTGCTATGTTTCTTTTCTTGTTTAGTTACATTACTTTCCTTTTAACTGCTCTCTACACCATTACTCATATAAACTGCCATTTTCATCAATACAACTGCCTATAACTGCTTTATAGTTCTCTGTCATTTACTTGGGTTTTCTAGATGAGATGTGCTCGTTCCTGTCCTGACTAGACATGTTGATAAATTTTACAGATAGCTTGGAGATTGTCTGCTAGCCTAGAGGAGACACATTAGAGGTGGTTTAGATAGTTATTTCACTTGTCTGGAGTTGTATTTACTTTATGGATTACTGTACTTGAGTTTGAGATATATTTTTGGGTTTATGTATCTTAGACACTTAGACTTCTATCTCCTGTATCTATTTGGATTTTATGTTTTATTTATCCTTATCATGCTCTACCTTAGATATAATTGAGACTTTATTTGCTTAGAATTATATTGTTAGATGATGTGACCTAGGACAGCTTTCTACCGTCGACACTGCGGCGTAGGCTGGGCGTTGTTACGTTTTCGTACCCTAACAGTGGGTGCGGGTCGTGACACGTTTTTAGTAGTGGCCCATGCAGGTCGAGTTTATATAGTGGTATTCGAACTTGAGTACCACTACAGCCTGCAGTAGGAATAGGATATATTTTGAAGGTACTCAATCACAGTTAGGAACCCTTGAGAGATTCCTGGGACAACCCTTGAGAATCTTATTTTAACTTCGATTTGAAATCTCTTTTTTTCTTGATTTAATTTATCTTTACTTTCTGTTGTTGAATTTGATTTTGATGGATTATGGTTGAGTTTGAGTTTGTATTTATTAATTTTGATGGATGATTGTCGAATTTTGAATCTTGATGATAGCTGTTGCATCCTAGTTTGTATTTTGATGGATTTTGTTCGTTTATGAATTTTGAAGTTCGTTGATAAATTTGAGTTGATTTTTGGGTATTCATTGTTGATTTAATTTAATTTTTGGCAAGATGAAATTATATGGGCAAGGTCATCTGAGTCTTGGAATCTAGTATTCTATAGTCACATTAGCCAACATGGTGAGGACATATAGTCTGACTCTGGATATATTTCTCGGGTGTGGGAATTTAAGGTTTTCGCAGCCAAGCTAGCGGCACCGCGAAAATGTTAAATACCATGATTCTAGGGGTATGTGCATAAGTCAAGGACTCTGTGATTATCGTAGCCTTGCTTACTAGTATGACGAGGATTTAGAGTACCATGATTTTGGATAGACGCATATGATTATCAGATTGTACTTTAAATGTTTTCGAACATGTTTTCTCTACTTTTGTTGCATTCCTTCAAAAAAAAGAATTATTATTTGTTTTGCTTCTCATTATTTAATTTGGGAGTAGCTTTGGCTATTTTTATAAACCTTGTGTAACTTCTTACCATAAATTTCTTCTTAATACAATGAATCGATGATTTTGCTAGACCTTATCTTGGATTTGATATTTTAGCTCTGGGTTTCAAAATGGTTCCTTCTTTTAGACAAATAAGCAAACAACTTTTATCGTTATTTCCTTCTTACTATTATTCTAGTATTGAATAATAATAATTAAAACTGTCTTGATTTCGTCAATCACCTATTTTGCGATCTTGGTAGGAATCTATTGTTGGTCTTAACGTAGAATTAAATTTTTATATTGAGACATGAGAATATGTATATGAATATATGTAGTGGACACTTTCCTAACACATATGCATGCTACACTTTGATTTCCACCTATTTGAATAAATATTAATATTTTGTTGATGTTAATTTCCAAACCCCAATATTTCTGGTTTTCTGCTTTTCTGCTTTTCTAGTTTAAATTCGTAATTCAAATACTGATTTTATGTTATTAGTTATGTTTACATCACTGCACATGTATGCTATACGTAGGGTTTCAATTCAAAAAATTTGGTTGAGTTTTGTGTTGAAATTGTCAAATCTGAGACTGCATTATGATTAATAATACACTGGTTTAAATGCTAGTTTTTCCCCTCTAACGCTATATATATATATATATATATATATATATATATATATATATATATATATATATATATATATATATATATTGTGATTGGATTTCAATGCAAGTGACTTTCAATTCTTAACTTTTGAATTTGATTTTTCTGCACCCTTTATAGATGATTGGTAGTTACCTTTCTTATTTTTTGATAAGTACCAGTTTTCATGTAGGATGGTAGACTGCCTTACAGTTTTGATGAATTGTTATTTCTGTGACTTTTCTAGTTTAGCATTCTAGATTTTTTTTTTTGTGTTTTGATACCCTATGACCGTTTTGGTTTAGCCATGACTAGTATACCTAGATGAGACTTTCACTACCACCGTATGCCATGACCCTGTATGTCGTCCTTTTGATGGTGTGATTTGTTTGAGTTCTGGGGTTTGATTGTGGGGGTTTGACCTAGAAGAAGTATGAACATTTTAAATTCGAGGATGAAATTTTTCTAAGGTGGGTAGACTTGTAACACCCGATTTTCTAAAATGAGGGTAATTTTGAAATTTTGTAATTTTAATCATTTATTGATTTGACATTTAAATCATGATATGATTTTTGGTAATTTTTAAATTATTTTAAAACTATTTAAAATCATGACTTGTGATTTTGATGTTTTGCTAGTGAAACCTTAGAGACTGTATGACCTAGAGCCTAACCATGTGATTAGGATATATTAATGTCATTTCTGGCCTAAGGATATTTTGCATTTGACCTCTTTGAATTATTTGATATTTATTGCGTTGCTTGTTGATTTTGACCTTTGATAGGTGTGATTTGTGATGGTTTTGTGTCTGTATCGGACACGTATCAGTTTTTATTTACAAATGTTTGATGTGCCTTAAAAAATTTTTTATTGCTGATTTTTTTTAAAAGTATTTGAATGAGATTGTTTTCTGCATGTGTTTCATGTAATTTGTTTTAATTTCGAGGACAAAATTTTTTTAAGGTGGATAGATTTGTCACCCCTAGTTTTCAAAAACAGAGGTATTTTTGTCATTTTGCATTTTTGAATATTTTTGAAATTTATTTTATTATTTATGATATTATTTTGGGGTTGAAATTTATTTTATTATTTATGATATTGTTTTGGGGTTATTTGAGTTAGGTTCGAATTTCAACTCAATCCGACTTGAAACGGGGACCCGGGGGGTAGTTTGACTCTAGTGGGACCCACACACTAGTTAGACATGGCCCACATGATATTAATTTTAGTCCACATGATATTAATTTTAGTTAGTAGTTAGACTAATTATTTATGGATAGGTTTAGTTTAATTAGAGACTTAAAACTAGACTAAATTGACCTCAACCTTTAACCCATTCCTAATTTAAATCAAATAGATTAGTGGAAGGTATTTTAGACATTCAAAATAGGGACACCTCACCCTTTTTGGGCAGCCATGGGGGGATAAGGAGTAAGTCATTCCTTCATTCATTTGTTTTCATCCACTTTCTCTCTCTTGTTCTTCCCCAAATTAATTTAGAGATGAACCTCCATTGATTTTATCTCCAAATCAACCCCTTCTTCCACCAAATCTTCTTCATTTCTCTTCTACTCCATGGTTAGAGGGTGCTAGCCAAGTTTGAGAGGATTCGGAGCTCGTTCGTGTCCTTTTGGAATCTCTACGTGTCGGTGTCGTGTCGGAAGGATTTTCCTTTGAATCTTTCTTCCGGAAGGTATAATCTCTCCTCTAATCCATCCCTAAATGCATATAGAAATATTTTGAACCCATAGGAATGACCTCCATGGTTGTATCTCTATTTGTGTCCATTTTGTGTCCATTTGGAGGTCATAGGAGTGTCCTTTGTGTTATGGATGTGTTCATGTTACATATATATATATATATATATATATATATATATATATATATATATATATATATATATATATATATATATATATAGATACACTCTCATTACAATATATATATATATATATATATATATATATATATATATATATATTGTAATGAGAGTGTATCTATATTTATATATGTAATAAATAGTTCATGATGATTATATAATCAAGTTTGTGAGTGTGGTTCCTCATATTATTATTGCTACTATTGTTGTGGATAATTAGGATATATATATTGTGTATTCTTTTGGCTCAAACTATCTAAATCCGTCATGATTTTTATCCACGTTTTTAATTTCAGCCCTAACTTAGAAATGTCATAACTTCTAGCTCAAAGCTCGGTTTAATTTTCCGTTTTTTTTAAAATAAGCGTATTGAAGTTAGCTTTCCAAAAACATGTATTAATAGGCCTAATTATTTCTATAACTTTCTGGAGAATTATTTAAGTGTCAGCTGTACGAAAGACAAATACGTTCTCGGTATTTTTGCGATTCCGGGAGTTTCCGGAAACGAAAACGCGATCCGTTTGAAGTTTCGGAAAGCTAACACGTAGATATATAATATACTTTAATCCTAGAATTTAATTCATGCTGAGTTGGTACAGTATTGATTATTAATAGGAGTTACTATTCGGCATATGCATTTTGTGCACCCTTGTGTGTAATATAATGTTCTATTTGATTTTAACCCATGTTAATGTATATATATTATGTAACTAAATAGAAATGCAAGAATGAGTAAATGGTTAAATAAATGATGTATGAGGTGTAAGTATCCAATCTAATGTAAGCATGTATAAGTATGGCTTGTAATGAATATGTAGGTTCCATAGTATGTAATGTATGGTGCATATAATAGTGCAAGAGAATAAATGAATGATGAATGAATGCAAGCATGAATGTAATATAATAATAGATATAATATATGCAATATACAAGTTAATTAGATGTAATGTTCTATGTTAACACAAATCCTATATTACCTCATGTACCCTTTATACTATGTTGACACTATCACACTTGACACTTTGTTCACTTATACTTTGACACTCTTTGATATGTATACACTATGTATCCCCATTTAACCCTCACTTGCCCCTTTGTCATGTTCACATACACACACATAGCCTCTTAAATAAGTATTTACGAATATATTTAACTTAGCTATGTATGTATATTATATATATGGTAGCATATTGTATTGTAATATATAAGTTTATATAGCCATTGAAATGCCATGATTATAGACCTAATGTTGAATAACAATATATGCATGTGTATATATGTGTAGACATGTATAGCTTAAAGTAATAGATTACCTAGTGTATATCTAATGTGAATTCTTGCCTATTTGAGTATTGAATAATTGTATGCTATATAGAGTTGGGTGTATGTTGGCTTGTACAGCCTTGTATTGATGTGTGCATGCTAGGATAGTCTTGGTTAGGCCTAGTAAGACTTGTTGGGTTAGGACATGACCTAGTTTGACCTAGTTTGACTAGTACAGTTGACCAGAGTTGACCAAGGGTTGACTTTGGCCTAGTTTGACCTAGATTCATGTAGAATGCATTGTATTGCTTTATATTACCCTTCTGGACATGTTGTGACTTGTGCTATTCTAATTAGGAGCCAGACACCTTGTAACCTGTGTTGCTTTAAATAGGACTCTGTGGCTTCAGTTGGATCCCCTATACTTATCAGCTGTTCAGGTTATCAGACGAGTACATTCTCTGATAGTTCTCTCATTTACTTGTCAATTACTGTACTTCAGTTCTAGTTAGCTGTATGTGATTCTCTGTTACAAATACGTATTTTTATTTCTGAATCCATGTATACGACACATATACTTACTCGTCTTACCTCTATTATTCGAATCACCATACGAATCACTATTCGAACTACTTATTTGTATCTTCATGTATTGGTTGGACTTTTATTCGATTGATGTGTCGGATTTTGGATTCATTTATTTTAGATGGGCGGGAAAATACTTGATTAGACATGTGAACATTCCCACTATTCGAACCACCCCCTATGAATAATATTCGAATGATAGCCAGTCCACACCCGGCCAGGTGTGTGATGTGCCGTATTTACCCTTAGCCGTTTACATGTCGAACTAAGTATTTTAAAACACACTTGGAGAGTTTATTCGAATCATTATTAGAACATCATGTGAATCACTATTCGTATCACCTTATTCGTATCATATTATTCGATTCACCTTGTTAGAACAATGATTAGAATTACATTCGACTCATCTTATATTAGACTCACATTGGAATTACACTCGACTTATATTGTACCATCTGAACTCATTATGTTACTCTAGTTCAGCTAGATCTTATTTTATAGTCTTCTTTGCTATATTTCTTTTCTTGTTTAGTTACATTACTTTCCTTGTACCTTAACTGCTCTCTACATCATTACTCATATAAACTGCCATTTTCATCAATACAACTGCCTATAACTGCTTTATAGTTCTCTGTCATTTACTTGGGTTTTCTAGATGAGATGTGCTCGTTCCTGTCCTGACTGGACATGTTGATAAATTTTACAGATAGCTTGGAGGTTGCCTGCTAGCCTAGAGGAGACATATTAGAGGTGGTTTAGATAGTTATTTCATTTGTCTGGAGCTGTATTTACTTTATGGATTACTGTACTTGAGTTTGAGATATATTTTTGGGTTTATGTATCTTAGACACTTAGACTTCTATCTCCTGTATCTCTTTGGATTTTATGTTTTATTTATCCTTATCATGCTCTACCTTGGATGTGATTGAGACTGTATCTGCTTAGCATTATATTGTTATATGATGTGACCTAGGACAGCGTTCTACCGCCGACACTACGGCGTAGGCTGGGCGTTGTTACGTTCTCGTACCCTAACAGTGGGTGCGGGTCGTGACAAGTCTTGTCCCAATCCAGTACAAGATTCTTACATGACCTGATTGCTTGTGCTTTACTTTATCGATAAATGGTGCAAAACCAAGTTCCGTTCAGATGAAGGGTTACAACCCCGGGTACTTATTTGGTTTAAGGGTTGTAACTTGGTTATCTGAATAGTCCCATGATTATCTTACCCCGGTACCATCTTATTACATTTACTTGCTTGCTTGAGATTGAGACACTAGGCTTGTTCTTGACCTTACGAGACTATTGGTTTGTAGTTAAACCCTCATATATCTAGATAGCCGTGACCGTATATCGAGGTGGAATTTACTTTAATATATGTAGCTGGCTGTGTCTGTCCCCCGCTCTCCAGTATTCTGGTTCTGGGGTGTGACATAACTCATAACCATCTAACATACTAACTAACTAGCTATCTAACTTACTAACATATAATATATATAACTAACACTAACATATCCTAATTACCTTAACTTCTAAGATACTAACATCTACAAACTAACCTCTAAGATATATTTAACCATCTACTAACATATATCTAACCACACTCTAGACAAGGGGCTATAAGGCTTGCAAAGGGGGCTAAGGAGCTTGCAATGGGCAGCTATTGCCTGCTGTTGCTCACAAGGATCTACAGCACATGGCTGCTACAATGCAGCCTGCAAACTGCTGCTGCTGGCCTTCAAATTCTGCTGCTGCAGCAGCTCTAAACTGGCTCCTGCTGCTGCCTTTGGGGCAGCAGTTCCTCCCCCTTATCTTCTTCTAAACACACATCTAACTATCAACTAACACACACACTCTCATCTACCCTCAAGCACAAACACACACACACACACATCTACTCACATACTAACACATACCAAATCCTAATTCCTCATCTCACTAACACATCAACACACACATCCTCATCTCTTACAAATACTCACACTCATCACTCTCAAATCACATTCTCAAACACACTACCACACTCCCACAAAGACACTAACACACACAAGACACATCTCTTACCCCCACTCCATAAACACACACACACACACACGCGCACACACACACACACACACACAATATATATATATATATATATATATCCCGAAAACAGTCCACAATATAAATATATAGCAAATTTACATGTATATATCCACCTAAAATATGACTTGTAGGCCAAAAATAGATAGATTCAAACATAGGTATTCAAATGAAAACCACATGGGGTATCTCAACCATGTCTAAACCATTCTCTATCATACTCAAATATGAAATTAGAAGTCAAAATCGTCAATGGGGCATTCCTACAAACACTTGGGGTGTCTCTTTTGGAATTTCTCCATAGGGACACCAAACCTATCCTAAAATCCCTAATGAGGTCTCAAAAGAGCCTAAAAAATATTTCTAATGGTGGTTCATGCATGGGGGTGGTTCCTATGAATGCAAAACTATCAAAAATGCAAGGAAAGATGAATTAGAGAGAGGGTTATACCTATTGGGAGTTGGATCCTAATGATTCAACTAGAAGGATATGGTTCTGACACGTGAACTCCTTAAAATTGGACTCCTCTCCTAGCTCCTTGTTCCCCTCTCCAAGCTTGCACCTTCTCCTTGGTAGATTGAGTGGAATGGAGGAAGAAAGACTTGAT
This sequence comes from Iris pallida, assembly GCA_029216955.1. Lineage (NCBI taxonomy): Eukaryota > Viridiplantae > Streptophyta > Magnoliopsida > Asparagales > Iridaceae > Iris > Iris pallida. Next base: position 56,139 of record JANAVB010016473.1, read on the forward strand.
TTGTGAGATCAAATCAAGAGAAAAACTCTCAAGTTTGGGGAAGAACTCAAAATGGAAGAAAAGAGGCTACAATGAAATGAAAAGATGGAGGAATACTTACCCCTAGTGGCCGGCCATGTAAGGAGCCCTAGTTGGGTTGGTGAAATGTCTAAGTTGCCCCTCTCTAGTCTTTCTTTGGTTAATTAGGTGTATACAAGGGTTTTTGTCATGCCCCAGTACCGAAATACGGAGACGGACTAGGCCAGCTACTCCATATGAGGTATATAAACGTCATACGACGATCGTGGCTGTCAAGAGACTAGGGGTGCATGCTACCATCAAGTCTCCTATGGTCTTACAGCATATCTATGTCTCAATCAATCAAAACAAGAAGCAGTAAATAATGATCACAAAAGACAAAGCAGTAAGACGTCCCCGACGCTTCATCAAAATGATTCATGAGCCTAGCTATACAAAATGATAAGCTAGTATTGAGAGTCAATAGTACATAACTATAGTCAGCTGCAGTCTGATTTAATCATAATTATGTAAGGAGCTAAATGTCCAGAACATCTGACTAACAGGTGCCGGTGGCTAAATGCCAAGTACAAAATGAAAGATGTCAGAACGGTGAAGAAGAAACTCACTCATGGTCCCTGGCGCCCATACTCCTAGTGTGCACCATTGTTCAGGTAGAAGGCTGGATCCTCTGGCGCTGCAACGATATCTGGAAAAACAAAACCAGCGAGGTCATGCCCCGAATTGCAAGTACCACAAGGGAGCAGACAATGAATAAGACAAAACCTAATGCATAAATTAAGACATGGTTCAAGAGTTATAGGCTTATACCATATCATCGAGGCAATACGGCACCTTTACAACCAAACAAGGACAAACGGTGCCAACATCGTGCCGAGATAAGATATATCCTATAACCATGGTCAGGTTAAGGGATTCTAGTCGCAACTTCAGTCCGTAGCCTATCGCAGTACAATAGTCCAACCAACAACCAAACAAAGATATGGGTTGGACCACGCACCACGATAGTCCATGTTCCTCAGTTACTATCAAATCCCTATTTTGAAATATAGGTATATGACTGTATTTCGTATTTGAGCGATTTTCAATTTTTGTAGCCTAGCATTTGGTTGTTTCTTCCATTGAATGTTATCAATATTATTTTATTATTATTGTTGGGGATAATATGGTTAGCTTCTATTATTAATATTGTTCCCATTATTGTTAATGTTATTATCATTATCCTTATTTTCTTTTCTATTCCTATAAAACTAAGCCCAAACCCTAACCCACACTCTCCTCTCCCTCACTCCCCTCTCAGCCGCCAACTCTTCCCACCCCCCAAAAAAATCTAACCCTAACCCTAAGCCTCTCTCCTCCGTCCCTTAGCTCACTCTCTCTCAGCTCTCTGTCCCGAGCCCCCTCTCTTCTTACTTCCCTCTCCCTCTCGATCTCTCTCTCTCTGCTCTCCATTCTCTCCTCTTTCTCCTTACCCTTCCCGAGCTCCCCTCATTTTCTTCCGTTCTTCCTCGGCCCAGCCACCACCATGAATGGCACCACGCCCCATGGCCGCCTCCTCCTCGAGCTTCCTCCTCCCCTGGACGCCAGCTCCCATCTTCTCTGCCACCACCACTTCGTCAGCACTGCGGCCGCCCCCTTCTCCGTCGGCTCCATCACCACCATCTATGGTTGCCACAACCACCAGCACCACCATCATCGTCGCCTTCACCATCACCTTCGCCTCCAGCCTCCACTCCCTTGATGCTGCCGTTCGTCCCCTCCGTCGGGGCCCGACCGAACCCGGTGAGCTGGAATCTGAAGTAACAGTCTGACCTGGTCTACCTTCTCTTCTGCTGGAACCTTTGCTGCTAAAATGGCCTCAATATCCTGAAGCCAAGCATCCATTGTAATGGCATCCTCCGTGCCATCAGAGTACCTCAGGTTAAGTCGACAAAACCACCCCGACGCTATCGAGTCATTCCTGACACTTCTCTCAAGAGCTAATATAGCCCCTGATTCAGTAATACATTCTACTCCTGCTGTTGGGTCTGTTGTTGCTGTTGGGCTGTCACCTGACGCTACTGGGTGGCCAAAAATCCCTTGATAACCTCCAGAAAAGCTGTAGTATCAGGTACTGATGCCGCTGCCGACACCACTGGTGGTGCTGGAGTTTTTGGTACCTATTGTCCCACTGGCTCGAATAACAGTCCACTCGGATCTGCCCAGGGAAAGGTACTCCTCCCTGTTGTTGTCCTGTCGAGCCATGCTCTGCTGGTTGTTCTTCCACATTGGCCTCGCCTGCTACTGAGAAAGAAGCACCCCTATAGGGATAGGTATAGGATATCAATTGACAGGACGAGAAAGATTCGAAAATGCAATTCAAGTTATCAATCAAGGTGAGAAAGGGAAGACGGAGCAAGAGATCAAAGGAAACAAGTTTTGATTGAGACTCCTATAGTCGCAACACCCCACAAGTCTGAAAAATAGACCTGCATGGGCCACCAATAAAACCTTGTAATACCCCAGTACTGGAATACGGAGACGGACTAGGCCAGCTACTTCATATTGTAGAACCCTAGAGGGGGGTGAATAGGGTAATAAAAAATTAACTACAACAATTGATGCAATAAAGACAATTGTAAGTAAAGAGAGAAAGATCAAACGCAAGGATGTATCCTGGTATCCTCTTTTGAGGCAATCCAGTCCCGGAACTCTCTCCGGCTTTAATCCACTATTTATCCAAATAGTACACACGAGTTTGGATCCGAAGAACTCGCCAACTTCAACACGAGTTTGGATCCGAAGACTCGCCAACTTCTACACACGAGTTTTTTTTTCGAAGGCTCGCCAACTTCAAACAAAAGAGAATGAGAACTTGTTGATCTTCTAACACATGAAGATCGAAATGTACAACTCTTTAATACTCTAGCACTTTAGGAGAGGATGAAAATGAAAAGCTTTGAAGAGTATTAATGGTGGAGCTCTTGGTTGTTGGAAAATTTATGGAAGAGTTGGTAAAGAAGCTCAAGAGAGAGAGAAAGCTTTCTTTTATAGGAGAACCAAGAGTTGGTGGCATTTAATGCTCTAAATACAGGCTGACCGGCATGCCGTCGGTATGCCGCGGCATACCGACGGTATACCGGCCAAATAGTAACGGTCATATTAATGACCGTTCGAGAGAATTAAATGCGGCCATTAATGCATGTCAGAGAAAATCAAAAAAACCAAGTATTCAAAATTCGGTATACCGCCGGTATGCCGGAGCATACCGTCGGTATGCCGATAAAATGTCACAGCAAGTTTTGAGTTGCTAAAAACGGCATGCCGCCGGTATGCCGCAGCATGCCGTCGGTATGCCGACAATTTGTCACAGCAACTTTTGGGTTGCTAAAAATAGCATGCCGCCGATATGCCGCAGCATGCCGTCGGTATGCCGACAATTCTTTACAGCAACTTTCTAGAGACAAAAAACGGTATACCGTCGGTATGTCGAAGCATACCGTCGGTATGCCGATTTTTGTCACAGCCACTTTTCTGGACATAAAAATGGTATACCGCCGGTATGCCGCTCTGAATGACTTGATTTTTTATAGTGCTTTTATTTATCATCCATCCTTTAGTGTTTTACAGATATACCTAGACACAGTACAGACACGAAGACACTCAGCAGGAAGAAGTCGTAAAAAGCATTAGTGCCGGCATCTGCTTCAGTCTTTGATGCAAAGGAAGGAGCACTTGAACAGTAGTAGAGCTTCTGAGAAAGATATGATCCTGAAGACACGGAAAAGCTGAACTACGAAGATGCTTGTTAATAATCAAAATAAAGTGTGCAACACATATAAGGTATATAAACGTTATACGACGATCGTGACTGTCAAGAGACTAGGGGTTCATGTTACAATCAAGTCACCTATGGTCTTACATAACATCTATGTCTCAATCAATCAAAACAAGAAGCAGTAAATAATGATCACATAAGACAAAGCAGTAAGGCATCTCCGATGCTTTATTAAAATGATTCATGAGCCTAGCTATACAAAATGATAAGCTAGTACCGAGAATCAATAGTACATAACTATAGTCAGCTGCAGTCTGATTTAATCACAATTATGTAAGGAGCTAAATGTCCAGAACATCTGGCTAACAGGTGCTGGTGGCTATACGCCAAGTACAAAATGAAAGATATCAGAGCGGTGAAGAAAAAAACCTATTCATGGTCCCTGGCGCCCATATTTTTAGTGTGCACCATTGTTCGGATAGAAGGCTGGATCCTCTGGCGCTGCTATGATATCTGGCCAAACAAAACCAGCGGGGTCAGGCCCAGAATAGCAAGTACCACAAGTGAGCACACAATGAATAAGACAAAATCTAATGAGTAAATTAAGTCATGATTCAAGAGTTATAGGCTTATACTATATCATCAAGGCAATACGGCACCCTTACAACCAAACAAGGACAAACGGTGCCAATATCGTGCCGATATAAGATATATCCTATAACCATGGTCAGGTTAAAGGCTTCTGGTCGCAACTTCGGTCCATAACTTATCGCAGCACAATATCCCAAGCCAACAACCAAACAAGAACATGGGTTGGACAACGCACCACGATAGTCCATGTTCCTCGTAAGCAAGTCGGTTTACAGGCGGCCAATCAATCCTACGGCTTTCTATGATTTGTCTGGGTTATCCTAGTAATGCAATATATGGGAGTCCTCAGATCGTATCATATCGTATCGTATCCAAGTAAGGCTAGCCAATCCATTATATATATACACACGTAGCACTTTAATTATGCTCCGGTCTCCCGTAATGCTACCGTGCTAAAACATATAACACATAGCACGTAGGAGTTGGATATAGTCATCCACTATAGGCGGATGAAACCGTATCTGTGGCGGCCAACCCGACACGTTAGGACAGGGCCTAGGGTGGCTGGTGTCACGACCCGATCCCAAATAATTGGGTCGAACCGGATCATGCCCAGCCTGCACCGTTGTTGAGACGGCGGCAGTAAGCTGTTCCATTAGCAGGTAACCATACAACAACACTATATTTGTCACAACTCAACATCGGGAAATGAAACTTTATTAAACTTGAAATTAAATACAACTGAAAGATGTTCTGAAATAAATAAACAGAGTTTGAAAATAACAACAATGCAGAAAAGAAAAACTATCTATCAGCCGGTTCATCGGCCTCAGTCCCAACCTCCTCCAATGGGGACTCTGGCAGCACTACCGGGTACAGAATAGGGTCGTAGTAGCTGTTGTATAACAGCTCAGCATCCTCATAGTCTCCTAAAAATATATCTCCAGTCAGGAGGGAGCAAAGTACAATTCATGCTATTTTAACAGTTAAAATAAATAATAGAATCATGCAATTTTAAACAGTTTAGAAATAAGCAGTTTTCAGCAGTAAAACAGTATGATTTGAACATGCAATGAATATGACCGGCTTGGGTTGTACAGTTGTATCCTATTGATACGATTCGGCTTATCCCCGTGTGTATGAGGGGTAATCTAATACAGTTCCTAAGTTACAGTTGGCTTTGGTTATAAACATAACTCTATTTCCCCCAGTCCCCAATCAGTACAGTAGTCACAATCAGTACTCTCCGAGAGAGTTTCGTGTTTGCATCGTGGTTTAAACTTGCAGTAAAACGATTATAGAAATAACTGTAAAACTAACACAAACTATACTTTCCTTAAAATAAACTTGACTGGAGAGGATGAAGACTTCGAGACAGGAATTCAGAATCGTCCTCGAATTCCTACATTCGAGAAATTGACTCAGATTTCAGGGTTTACCAATCTAGCTAAGCTAGCTGAAATCTCTATTTGTGTCCTAAACCAATTTAATTTCTTTATTAAACAAACACGAAACACGAATATTAGTGCGTTGATTTAATTCGGGGGGAAAAGATCGTTTTATACTTTGAATTTGGAAAACTCGTCGATACCAAATTAATTGGTTAAAACTTTATATTTTCATAATTTATAAATATAAAACTAATTTCTTATTTAGTGAAAAATACATAATTTTTATTTAATAATAAAACTTGTAGATTTTAGGTGAGAAAATCTTAATTATTTTTATACGAAAATACTTTTTATTCAATTTATTCGAACGCTACCAAAAACTCGCAAAAACAGCAATAACTAAAATCTACGCTACCAAATACAGTTACAGACCAACAACCAGCTAGGCTTATGCTCATTACAATTTATTTACATAAATTGAAATAAGACAGAAACTGTCGTTAGTCCTAAACTTTAAATAATTAAATAATTAAATAAATGGTAAAATAAAGATAAAATATTTATTTATAGAGTCTCAGGTATGGTCCAATCTTCAACTAGGCTAATGCCTCAACGTCCAGACGAAGTCGATTTCGTTTGCACTTAGCCGGGGCCCATTGACCGATACGGTCGTCGCCTAAATCCAATATTAAATAAAATTCCGAAATTCATTTTAAATTCATTTTTAAAATATTCTAGAATTTACGGAAAAATTCGGCAGGATCTCGTCTGTTTTTGGTCAACCCAAAAACTGGGAATTGCACCGATAATTTTCCTACAAATCCCAAACCAGGGAATCCCCAAAATATATATACAGAATAAACACAATCAATCCACATATAAATTTGGAATGAACCGAATAATTTTGGAAGTCCGATTCCAACCCAAAACGTCACAGACGCTACCAAAAAAATCTGAAAAGCTCAAAATATACCAAAAACAATTCCCGAAATATTTCAAAAGTCCCAAAATAATCTACAGAACCTTTCCGAAGGTTCTGAAAAATATGACGTCGCTAAAACCGAATTTCCAAAGGGAATCGGGGACCATTCTCATCACAGACTGGAAAGAAAAAGAGCGGGACAGGGGTTATACCTCAGGTTACTCGGCTAGAGCTCTCAGATGATAAAATAGGAGAAGAAAAATATGCGGGTAGCGGATCGGGAGATCAGACAGTGCTGGACCGCAGAAATCTGAACCGCAGGAAGTCCGGGAAACTCGGCGAGGAGGCGCTGTCGGGTCGGAGAGCAGCCGAAGGGGTTTGGCCGGGAAGTTGCGGCCTAGGGCGTGCGCGGGAGGCGAAGCCGCGGGCTGGCACAGCGCTGGGCGCGGTCGGGGGTCGCGAGACAGCAGGGGTTTTGGTCTGGAGTTGGCCCGGGCGTTGATCGGAGCCGCACGCGGCTGGGCGCTCGGCCTTGGGGCGAGTGCGGGAGAGCGGCGCCGGCTGGATGGACCGGCGGAGGCGGTGCTGGGGTCGGGCGCGCTGGAGGCGGGGCGTCGGCGCTGGCCAAAGGGGTTACAGGGAGGCCGGCGGGGTCTCTGGCCAAGGGGAACCGCGGGTGGCCGGTTAGGGCTCGGCCGACGGGCGCGGGGAAAGGGGTCGGGTCCTCGGCGGGGTTGGTGGCCGGAGGGCGGCTACGGGCGTGGCCGGTCGGGAGTTCGACGGGGTCTCTCGGGAAGGGTGAAGGGTTTGATCCCTGGGAGAGGTGAGCGAGAGAGAGATGAGTTGGAGTAGAAGTGGAATGAAGGAGTGGTTCTGTTCCAGGGGTTTATTAAGGAGGGGGAGTGAAAGGAGGAGGAGTTGTAGGGATTGTGGGGGAGAACGTGAGTAGAGGAGTGCTGGTCCTTCGTGGACCAGCTCCACATAAATTTTTTTTATTTTTTATTTTATTTTTTAATATTAATTAATCAAATCAGGATTTAGAAAAAGAATTGGGTCAGGGTTCAGGCTCGGGTCTGGGTTCGGACTCGGGACTCGGGTCTGGGTTCGAATCCAAAAATCCAAGTTAATTAATTTTTGAAATAAATTTTTAACACTCAAAAAATCATAATAATTATAATAATAATAATAATAGAATACTAATATTAATTTAATTCACAAGAAATAGGTTTTACAATCTTCCCTCCTTAGAAAATTGCGTCCTCGAAATTTCAAGGATAGAGCCGGGTACAATCAAAATCACCTAACCTTAAACAAAATTTAAAATTTAAATCATCAAGCATGATTGGATTCTAGGCATGGTCACTAGGTACAAAGATAAACTATCGGCATGATCAGGGTTATCTAGATATGATCTGAGATAGGGTTGGTATGTTGTGATGATAAAAAAAATTATTTTGGGCACGAAAAAATCTAGGTACAAATTATGATCATGAATAGGAGAAAATCAAGTGGGATCTCGAGAAAAGGAGACAAGAAAGAAGCAATTGTCAACAGTGTATTGAGAAGGCGAAAAGTAAATGGAATCATTTGAGATGATGGACTAAAATGTCAAATCAAATTGGAATGGGATACAAGCGTTTGTGACTCAGGAAAGGTAAAAGTTGTACGATAGTAGGATATTAGATATGATTAGAATGATAAAGAATGTAATCAAGTGAAATATTTCCAATGAGGGCCGAGTGATGATCAAAGAGGATGGAAAGTATGTCGTTTCACCGCTCAACGATCAAAAGATAAGATATACGGAAAAAGGCTTACAAGATAGCTATCTATAGCTTCCAAAATCTGTAAATAATAATATAATAAATAAATGAATAAGAATATATGTGTGCAACGTACCAAGGTTAAAACAGAAAAAAGATTGAGGTAGCAGAGATTGATTTGATCCTAATAAGTTTTTAGAAAGATCAAGTAGAATTTTTATAGGAAAACATTTCTTTCTGAATATGACAAGAGATTTCTGGGAAAGGAAACAACCGCTAGCAATGTAAATTCTTTAATCAGGCAAGAGTCAGAATGATTTGATGGTGCTAAGACAACCATGGTTTGAATATAGTCTGAATAATATTCGAAAACCAAATATGTTTGAAGTCACTTTGTGTAACACCCTATTTTTTGAAATTGGGAATTTTTGAAAATTTATTATTTTTATTGTTTATTAATGGTGTTTTAGGCATGACATGATTTTTGGTGATTTCTAGTGTAATTAAAACCATTTCCTAATTCATGATATGACTTACTAGCAAAACCTTAGTGTAAAACCTAGTTATTCCTTAAACTAGGAGTTGCCATGACCATGTGAGCCTAGCCATAGGCTTAGAACATCAAATTAGTGATTTTAGCCAAAAAGGGTATTTTGGTAATTTACTACATTTTATTTGTGATTATGGGATTTTAATATTTTTTAATCATGGTTAAGTACCATGATTAGTCCCTAACCTATCTCACCCTAATCTAGAGGTTAGCTACTAACCTAGAAGTTAGAGGATGGATAATTGGTCATGGGTTAAAGCAATGAAAATATCTAGATATTACATAATGGATATTTTGCTTGAAACTCTCAAAATATCCCAATTTTTGCACCAAAGTCTTTGCCTTCTCCATGAAGGAAAGCCAAGGACACCCCCTTGCCATGGCCGGCCAAGGATACCCCCCTATCAGCCACACCATTATATAAACCTCATCAAATCATTCATGAACATTTTACTTGAATTTTAATCCTACAAAATTCCATTTCCTTCAAACCTACACAACTTGATCACTTTTGATCCAAATCACCTCTAATCTTTTGCATTGGGACCCTACAACATCAAGGGTGCTAAGGGAGGCTAGCAATCCAGAATTTATGAGCTTTGGGCATCACCAAGTGGAAGGAAGCACACCCCCTCTTTATTGATTTTCCCTTGGAATTGCACAAATAGGTAAATGCCCTCAAACCTAGTTAAAACTCTGTTTTTTCTTCATAAATACATGCATATAGAACTACACTAACTGTGGGTCAAGTTTGGTGAAATTTAGAGTTGGTTTGGTGTCCGTATCGGACACGTATTCTAGGCTATAAAACCTTGTTTGGTGAAATGCCTCAAAGAAATAGTTTTTGTGTTTTTGCAAAACAAATTACATGATCATGTAGCCCTAGACTTGTAGGTTACATACCTAGTTGACTGGGCACGTTTTCGTGCTGTGTCCGTGTCCAAAATGGACAAGAACTCACTGCACGAGGCCACGCGTGCGTGCCCTGCTACCACGCTCTTCGTGCTCACTGCACAGAGCACTAGGACACGTGAAATTTGACTTGGACATGGGGGCAATGTCTGCGAGCATGCCCCCAGAGTTTCGTGTTGCGTCGTGTCGTGTCGAGTGAGAAATCTCACTCGTACTGGACACGTACTGACTGTGCACACGCGCGCGGGGGCCAACTTCGCGCGTGTCGTGTCGCGCGGACACGACACTTGGGCACCTCGTGGTGACACGAGCGTGTAGCCCATCATGTGGCGTACACGAGGACACGAGCACGAGATGTGTCGTGTCCTATGTCACGAGCACGAGGCGTTCGACCGCGTGCACGACGCGGTCTGAACGCGCGTATCAGTCGCATTTTTCAGGACTGATACAGACTTCGTATCGTGTCCTGGAGCGACGTGGACACGCAACAATGTGTCCATCGTGTAGCCCTATATGTGGGCTACACGTGTGTTTTCCATAAATAAATTCACTTTATTTATTGTGTATCTGGGAAAATTACAACTTTAGGAATCTAATCTAGAAGACGATTACTCTATCCCTTGGACGATGCGATGAAGAAAACTCGAACTTTGAAGAAGAACTTGGACAGCAACTGGGTAATCTCTCTTGTTCTTTCTGACTGTAGTCGTGCCTGATGAAGATAAAGAAACTCCTTTTTATAGAGTTCAGGATAACTGTCCTTAAGCATACGCTCAGGTAGTTACTTGACGTGTGCATAACTGCAGGGACGCGTGGCAAATTCTGATGGAGACACGTTAGCGTGCGGTTGAAAGTAGTAGAATATATTCAGGAGAAATTGATGGCATGGATGCCACGTTGCATAACTTCTTAAAGAGGTGGGTAACTGGGTACAGGACACGTGAGAACGTGTGTTGACTGTATGTTTGAAAGCATCCTGGATGTAGTTGCTGTGATACGCTGTCTTTGTTGAAGAGGAGTTATACGCTACCTTGCATACACTGACTTGAATATATAGAGTCATATAAAGCTGATACGCTCATTTGATTGTTAAGGAGTCGTATGAAGTCCATACGCTCACTAGATGGACAAGGAGTCGTATGGAGTTCATACGCTCACTTGATGGACAAGGAGTCGTATGGAGTTCATACGCTCACTTAATGGGGAAGGAGTCGTATAGACTTCATACGCTCACTTAATGGGGAAGGAATCGTATGTTTGGAGAAGTGGACATGTGGCCATCATCAATCTTCTCTGATACGCCATATCTTCCAATAACTGACAAAAAATCTTCTCGAGCGTCGTGACTGCAGATATGACGGCTGACAGACTGTCAGAACTGACAGTAATAATGACTTTGCATTTATGATCTGCTGAGCTGTCCTCGTAAGAGACAAAATCGCCTCTTCGAAAACCTATGCGATGGTTACCATTCTCATGACAACTGTCTTTGCACGAAAGACGAAGTATCAGATTCATTCTCCATTAAATGTATGTTGTGCTGTCATTTCAAGAAATAATAAATATCCACTGAGCGTATGGCTCTAGCTAAGCATATGGCCCTGAGCGTGTGGCTTCTGAGTGAGCGTACGGCTTTAACTGAGCGTATGACCTTGAGCGTATGGCTTTAGATGAGTCTTATGTCAGCGTGTCATAATTTTTCACACCCTACAAGACCCCCTTCAAAGTTTTCGAACTTTATGATTTTCAAAAGTTCGAAATTACTTTGAATTTAAAAGTGGGAATGAGTCTTGACACGCTGGCATAAGTTTGTTCATTTCCCTTGATATCAGTGCAAATTTTTAGGGATTCGGCCGTTGTTTGAAATTCATCCTCTTCTTATAAATAGGTCTTTCAAAAACCTAATTTATTTCTTTACCACAGCTTTTGCTTTCGAGAGAGAAAAGAGTTTTCAGAAACTCAAAACCCTTCTTCTCCTTCTTCGTCTTCGACTCAATCTCCATTAATGGCGCCCAAGGTTGATGCTGCTGCGAAGGAAAGGGGAAAGCCCCTGAGGAGTCATCTCGTTCTGCCGCCGCCGCTGCGAGTACTAAGAAGACGGCCGGCCAGCGTATTTCACGCAGTGAACGGCCATTGAAGCCTCTCTATGGTGAGGATGATGATGATGAACAGTAACTATTCCCTTTTTAGGGCTCTGGTTAGAACAAAACTCAGAAAGCGTATCCCTCTTTAGGGTCAATACGTCAGAAAATACGCTTCCCTCTTTAGGGTTTAGCCGTATTCCATGTTTTTCGTTTTTACGAAAAATATGTTTGGAGCGTATATCTGTAAGATACGCGTACTCTTGATAGAGATATCAAAATACGCTAATCTGAATGAATACGCTGTGCCAAGTTGCCTCATTGAAATACGCTGTCTCCTTTTGTTAGCGTATTTTGATGACCATCACATACTGATATGCTCTTTTAGGAAGAAGACTTAATCAAAAATCTGAGCGTATGCTGAAAAATACACTTAGGATAAACAAAGCGTAAAATTATGTCTGAATCTGTGATACGCTTAAGATAAACTGAGCGTATGTTGATTTCTGTAATACTAAGCGTATATTAATCTTTGAATCTTGCAGAGACCACACCAAAGGCTGAGATTGTTGTGAAAGAAGAAGTGCTACCTTTCGTCAAACAGGAAGAAGTGATACCCAAAGAAGAACTGGCGTCCATCATGGAGGAACACATTTCTGATGTGAAAGTGGCTATAAAGGAAGAGCCCATATCTGAAAATAGCAGTACTGGGAGTTCTGATCCTCTTGCCTTGGACGAGGACATACACCCTTCATATGCAAAATAGTTGAGGGAATGGCATATGCGTCGTCGTAACTAGGCCCAAAAATGTATGTTTCTGATGTTTTTATCAGTCTTTAATTTATCAATGTAATCTCTTACTTCTTGTCGGGCTAAAGAGATGATGATCTTCTATGAAAGTGCGAATGTAATAGATTTTTAAATCAATAGAATGCCTTTGCACTTTTGCTTGAAATAAATTGTCAGGATGAATGAAAATGAATCAGCGAATGGTTGTGATGAATGAATGAATCATCATAATGACTGTAATGAATGGACGAACCATCGGATGAATGTAATAAATGAATGAACGAATCATCATAATGAATGAATCTCAGGAAAGACGCGTCTCTTTGATTCTTGTAACCAAATGCTTATAAATAGAGCATAATTCTGAGTTTAGAGATATCAACATCATTCTCTTTCCTTTGCAATGTCTTCTGAAGATAACACGAAGAAAGCTGAAGTCGTCTCCAACGTTGACGAAGGCGCTAAAGAGCGCTCAATTCTACCGAAGAAGGAGACAGGAGAGGGCTCGTCTGCTCCCAAGCCACCAAAGGATATCATAGACTTCTTGCTTGACCCGGGGGAAACTGAAGAAGAGGAAGCAAAGAGACTTGCTGCTGGTCAATTTTTAGTGCGATCAGGCAATGATGTGTTTGATTCTTTTGCCAATTGTGTATTTGGTCCTCGTCCCAAGTTTAAGAAGGATAACAGTGATCTTCCATGATTATGTACTTTTCTTCATGAAATAAAATCAACTTTTATAAACTGATAATGTTTACAAATAGTCTTATTTATATTCATGTGTAATAGCAATTTGATTGTCTATTTCGGCTAACTGATAAGCTCCGTTTAAACAAACTTCGCTTACAATGTAGGGTTCTTCCCAATTTTTTACTTTTACTCATTTTGATCCTTAAACTCGGAAATCACAAGACTAAATATCACTTTCATAAAGTAGAAAATATGATACTGAGATAGAAAATTCAGAGGTAATGTGGACGTGATTTTCTATATGAGATCTTTATTAAATCCACTGGGAATCTAATAAGACAGAATATCAAATTCTCTGGGAAGATGATACATGGTAAAATATAATTTTCGCTGGGATAATGATACGAGACAATTTTTATGGGAGAAGAATTAATTCTGACTTTACATTTGCTGGGGAATAATCATGGTAGATGGAAATATTATATATAGACAAAATTTATACATAATATTTCTTTAGGAATTTGCCATTGATAGGCATCATCGTGACTTTACCATCCATAGATGCAAGCTGATATGCTCTGTTGGAGAAAACTTTGTTTACTACGAATGGACCTTCCCATTTTGCGTCGAACTTGCCTTTGCTCATATGTGTCATAGTCATCGGACGTTTGACGGTAAGGACAAGTTCACCTTTCCGATATGCTCTAACTTTCACCTTTCGATTAAAAGCTCTTGAAATTCGAGCCTGGTACAGCTCAATGTTTTGTTGAGCATATAATCGCTTTTCATCTAGAGCTTCCAACTCTTGAAGTCGAAGACGATCATTGTTCTCTGTTGTAAGTTCATTGGAGATTGCAATTCTCAGAGATGGAATCTGAATCTCGAGGGAAGGACTGCTTCACATCCGTATACCAAAGAGAAAGGCGTACACCCAGTCGCATTGCGAACTGTAGTACGGTAGGCCCATAAACATTCACCAAGCTTCTCGCTCCAGTTACGTTTATTAGAAGAAACAAACTTTTTTAGGAGTTTGATGATAGTTTTATTGAAAGCTTCTGCTAATCCATTAGCTGCTGGATTATATGCTGTAGAAGCTAAGTTATTGATTCGATGATCGTCGCAGAACCGAGTAAATTTCTGACTGACGAACTGTGGTCCGTTAGCATAGATAATTCGCCGAGGAATACCGAATCGATAAATGACATGATGCTTGATGAAGTTGATAACATTGGAGGTTTTGACCTCAGATAACGGAATTGCTTCAGCCCATTTAGAAAAGTAATCGGTTATTGCTAGAATAAACCGGTATCCTTTTGATAATGGAGGGTTGATGGGACCAATGATGTCCATGCCCCAAGCTTCAAAGGGCCATGATGCCGTTGTCGGGTGTAAGGACTCTGATGGTTGATGGATAAAGTCTGCATGAATTTGACAGGCTTTACATTTTCGAGCATATTGAATGGCATCAGCTACCATCGTGGGCCAATAATAACCCATACGTCGGATGCGATCTTGAAGTTTAGGACCCGGTTGGTGAGCTCCGCAAACACCATCATGTGCTTCACGGATAATCTGTTGTGTTTCTTCACCGGCGATGCATCGGAGAAGGAGACCGTCATAGGTCCGACGATATAGTATTTTTGTTGTATGATTATAATAGAATCTGAGAGATCGACGTCGGATAGACGCTGCTTCACTCGAATTATCGGGAAGTATGTCATACAACACAAAGTCCAGGAATGGGCGTCTCCAGTCTTCGGTTATAGTTTCTGTTTTGTTGGAGAAAACATATTCCATAGTAGAATCAGAAGAAGACGAGGATACTCTGTCAAACCTTAATCCAGTGCTAAGGTTAGAGGAAAATCATCAAGATTGAGAGAATTTTTGTCTGGGTTACGAGGAAAACCCAAAGCCAAATTATTCTCGACATTGAATAGCTCTCGGTTATAAACCACTATCAGTTGTTAACGTCTGACTGGTATGGCCAATACAGCAGCAAAATTAGCCAAAGCATCAGCTTCTGTATTACAAGCTCGCCGAACGTGTTCAATAAAGAAACCTTCAAAGGAAGAAGCCATAGAGAGTGCTGCTCGATGATAAGGTATCAAATCTTGATGACGGACTTCATATGTACCTCTGATTTGGTTGACGATAAGTTTGGAGTCTCCATAAACTTCTAAATATTGAATATCCAGATGTTTAGCAAGTTGAAGACCTATGAGCAACGCATTGTATTCAGCTATTGTTTGAACACGGTTGATCCAAAGAATAAGCCCTTTGAATAGTCAATCCTTCTGGGATACGAGAACAATCCCGACTCCAGCGACTATATCACCATTGGGACCTATTCTAGATGCTCCATCAAAGAATAATCGCCAGGTAGGAATTTCTTCAGAAACCAGATTTGAATCCAGAACTTCATCCGAAATTTCATCATATAGTTTAGAATCTTCTGGAATTGCATGAGCTGCTAGAAAATCAGCAAGAGCCTGTCCTTTAACTGACTTTTGAGGAATATAATGCATATCATATTGAGCTAACAAGATTCCCCAATTAGCCAGCCTGGAGTTAAGAATACCAAGTTTCTTCATCATGATCCTGATAGGTGTTTTCCATAAATAAATTCTCTTTATTTATTTTGTATCTGGGAAAATTACAACTGTAGGAATCTAATCTAGAAGACGATTACTCTATCCCTTGGACGATGCGATGAAGAACACTCGAACTTTGAAGAACTTTGGACAGCAACTGGGCAATCTCTCTGTTCTCTCTGACAAATGTCTGTGCTCCTGATGAAGATGAAGAAACTCTTTTTTATAGAGTTCAAGATAACTGTCCTCAAGCATACACTTAGGCAGTTACTGGACGTGTGCATAATTGCAGGAACGCGTGGCGAAATCTGATGGAGACACATTAGCGTGCGGTTGAAAGTAGTAGAGCATGTTCAGGAGAAATTGGTGGCATGGATGCCACGTTGCATAACTTCTGAAGAAGTGGATAACTGAGTGCAGGACACGTAAGAACGTGTGTTGACTGCACGTTGGAAAAGTCATTCTGGATACGACTGCTGCTATACGCTGCCTTTTGAGGAAGAATCATACGCTCACTTGGACAGCGTAGGATCATGTAAAGCCCATACGCTCACTTGGCTGGCAAGGAGGCCTGTGAAGTCCATATGCTTACTTGGCTGGGAAGGAGTCACGTGAGATCCATACGCTCACTTGACTGGAAAAGAGTCATGTGAGATCCATACGCTCACTTGACTGGGTGAAGAAGGAGTTGTATAGATTTCATACGCTCATTGGAGAAATGGCCACGTGGCTATCATCAATCTTCTTTGATACACCATATCTTTTAATAAACTGTCAAAAAGATTTTCTTGAGCGTCGTGACTGCAGATATGACGGCTGACAGACTGTCAGAGTTGACAGTAATGATGGCTTTTGCATTAATGATCTGCTGAGTTGTCCTCGTAAAAGACAAAACCGACTCTTCAAGATCCTAAATGACGGTTACTCTTTTCATGACCATTATCTTTACACGAAAGACGAGACGTCAGATTCATTCTTCACTTAGTGTATGTTGTGCTGTCATTTTAAGAAATAAAATATCCACTGAGCGTATGGCTTTTGATGAGCGTATGGCCTTGAGACTTCTGATTGAGCGTAGGGCTTCAACTGACATCTGTCTTTAAGCGTATGGATTAAAATGACAGCGTGTCATAATTTTCCACATCCTACAAGACCCCCTTCAAAGTTTTCAAACTTTATGAGTTTCAAAAGTTCGAAATTACTTTGAACAAAAAGTGGGAATGAGTCTTGACACGCTGGCATGAGTTTGTTTTATCAGTGCAAATCTTTAGGGATTCTGTTTTTAAAGAATATCTGCCGCTTAGCCTTCTTCTTCTTTTCTATAAATAGATCTTCCAAAACCTATTTCATTTCTTTACCACAGCTTTTGAGAGAGAAAAAAGAACTCAAGATTTTTCTTCTTCCTCTTCGTCTTCAACTCCTTCTCCATTAATGGCACCCAAGATCGATGCCGCCGCAAAGGGAAAGGGGAAAACCCCTGAAGAGTCATTTTATTCTGCTGCCGACACCGCTTTCCAGAAAACACCCAACCAGCGTGTTTCTCGCAATGAACGACCATTAAAACCTATCTATGGTGAGGAAGAAGATGATGAACAATAACCATTCCCCTTTTTAGGGCTCTGGTTAGAACAGAACTCAGAGAACGTATCCCTCTTTAGGGTCAATACGTCAATAAATACACTTCCCTCTTTAGGGTTTAGTCGTATTCCATGTCTTTCGTTTTTACGAAAAATGTTTTTGGAGTATATATCTGTAAAATATGTGTATTTTGTTAGAAATATCAAAATACACTATCTTACAGGGATATACTATAGCAATTTGTCTCATGAAAATGCGTTAACTCCTATGTTAACGTAATTTTTTTGATCATCTTGTGAACCAAATGCTGATACGCTCAAACTGAACATTGAGTCTGTCATACGCTTGAGAAAAACTGAGCGTATGCTGAACTTGGAGTTTGTCATCTGCTTGAAGAAAACTGAGCGTATGCTGAACCTTGAATCTGTTATACGCTTTAGTAAAACTGAGCGTATGCTAAACCCTGAGTCTGTCATACGTTTGAACGTAGATCAAGTTGTACGCTTTATACTCTTTTAATATTGAAATATTCTATTCTTCATTTGCAGTGGATATTCTGGCTCAAGAAGCAGAATTTGAAGGAAGTGTGGGAAATAATTTTAGAAGTGATCTATCACATGTTCGCTTTCCCAATTTGACGGACCTCTCACAAGAATAGCTCTATTGACCAACCAAGAAGATGACACCTTACTGAACCTGATGAGTGGACTACCATTACAGAGCGTGGATGGTGTTACTCATTTAAAGCCAGCATTCCTTTTTAGAGATGCTATAGACATGGATTCTCAACCTGCTCTTGACAAAGTAGCTTATTCTTATCACAGGGACGGCGATGCAAATCAACCTATGTATTTGACTGGTCTAACAAAGAGTATTAACATAGCCCGTTTATTCCATTCGGGCCAGCAAAGACAGATAAATGGGATATACTCCATCTCGACAAGCAAAGGCTGGGTGGATTGGGTATTATCAAGGAAGGTTCCGTAGCGGTACTGAACCACATGTCACATCTCTGCGAGGACTGTTACCTGCCAACATTCCCCCTGAGGATTCGGCACTGCTGAAGCCAGTCAGAGTTCTAATTTTTGCGAATGAGTTTGCTCAATTAAAGAATGCCATCTATCCAAAAATCAATGAGGCTGACTGGTCTGGTAAATCCGGAGAACAATAGATGGACTGCTCTAGTAGATAGATTTTGCAAAACTTTGGTGCACAATTGAAGGTGATAGGTTTATACAATGCCATTAAGTGTACTGCTTATGGTTTCAAACCAAATCCGGATCTGTTTTTGGCATTAGCAGAGAGATATAACTATCGGATCGGCACCTTTATGACCCCAAAGGGTGAAATGGGATTCGCCCTTCATGAAATGGCCTATATATCTCAGCTACCAACAGCAGACTTGCCATATGAAGAATATATTCCATTTGTTGATGAAATGAATAAGATCTCTGCAGCCAATCCACTAATTCTTTACGTATTTGAAGAATTAATGTGTCACTACAGTATCTGTAAAGCCTTTTATAAGGGGCAAGGTGGAGAGGGGGACTCCAATTGCTATTCTTCGAAATGGATGGCTTATTTATTTCAAGGTCGCACTGACGAAGTCCAAAAGAAGAAAAAGACCGATCAATATATCGGAAAATTCAAGCCCTTGAGTCAAGCTGAAATTAACAGGTTAATCCGGAGACTGGTCATGACGACATTGTTGTCGAAGAAGACATTGACAGCTACAAGGCTGGTGATAGGTTTGAAACCTATATTAAGCAAGGTGGCCGAGAATTGTCCGATGAAGGTCATTTAGCCGGATTCATATCTCTTTGGCTGAGGAAGTTTGTAGTTCCTGGCACCTGTTCGGCAGACAGGATGCACAGAGGAGTCGTCTTCGCAGCAGTCCGTCTAGTTTTTGGATACAAGATGAATCTACTAACGGCAATGACCTGCCGTCTGAATGCAGGATTAAGGGCATACTCAGATAGGATGTTCGAATTGGCACGGAAGAATCTGACGTCCTTTCCTCGGGTAGAAATGCCCTTTACATACTTGTTTGGATGGCTGCTTTTACATTTTGAATCCCTCCTGAGTGCTGGAATGGCTAGGCCAGATGATACTTTCCTTGAAAGGTATAAACATATACCGAAATGGAAATGTGATACTCTAACCGATTGTAGAACCATCTTGAACAGGGGAGAACTATGGAACTTCACCTGTGTTCCTCCGCCTATCGTTATGAGACTATGCCCGGGAAATTGATTGACGGTATTGGTTCAAATGAATTGGATGATGTCCAACATGAATGGCTAAAAAGAATCAGGCCATCTCACTAGATCTGCCGTCGTGATAATATCACATATTTAGAACCATATCTTCCGAGCAGATTTGCTCGTCAATTTGGTTACGATCAGTTGCATGTGGGTAATGCAACGACGTGTTTTGCTCATCAAGGAGGTTTGGTTGATGGTGCCAGAGCTTGGCTATATTATATTGCTAAAGGTACGGGGGCTACCTTCTCCATGCCAGATCCCGTCAACCATTGAAGAGGAGCTAAAATATTGGCGTCATATGCCAGATTTTATGTCTCAGCTAACACTTTCGATGAGAAATTTAGTATCTCAGGTAAAAGCTTTATTCATTTTGAGAAGAAATCAACCAAATCTGCTCTGCCTAAGAATTGTCATGACAGAGAAGACCCTCTGGCCACCGATGAAATTGATGATGATATTTTGGACACTTTCTTCTCTGATGATCTTCATCAACCACTACATGTGCCTATCGGGAGTGCTGAAGAGAGTATATCTGTTGATACCACACCAAAGAGGAAGAGGAGTAAAGGTACTCGAGTCCTGTCGCTAAAAGAGCTACTCGAGCAGAAACTCGAAGTCGCGGAGGAATCACCATTCCTGGGAATTCTTCTGTTTCTAGACGAGTCAGAGATGTTGATGAAACAGGTAGTGATCCAATAGACAATTATCCTACTGTTCCTTTAACCAAAAGAATAGGAAGGAAAGTAATAGTTTCAAAGACTAAATCCGTAATTTGTCTGGATGCAGAGAGTCCCACTGATCGTGCTATGCGATTGGCCACAGAAAAGCAAGTTGCTTTTGATTTTTCTGTGAAGACTGAAGAAGAAGAAATTCCTGAAACTGCTGGATCTTCTAGACCTTCTGATATAGATGCAGTTCCACCAATGGCCGATGATGTGCAGGAAATTAGTCAACCTGCGGTAGAGGCCGAACATCAGACTGAAACGGCTAATGACTTACCGACTTCAGGAGAATCAGTGAAGGAAGCCACTTCTCTTAACCCAATGGCTGAAGCTTCAGAGAGTGAGAAAGTTGACTATGAACCATCGTCTGACCATTCTGGAGAAGAAGACATGGAGATAGACGATAAATCACCATCTAAGGTTTCAATTGATGCACTGAAAACTATTGGTCAGCACTCAGGGTTGACACCAGAACCGGAGAGGCCTCTGGAGATAGAAGTTCCAGTCCCTAGTACTTCTGGGGCGGGAAGCAGTGAAATGAATCCCGTTTCAGAAGGTACCATGAACAGATTGAAAGCCGGATTGAATGATCCTCAGGAGACTGAATACGAACCAATTCCAGGTAATACTTTACTCATTTAAAGTTTGGTCTTGTCCTGACTTTATTGTCTTTAGATTTCTGCTCATGCTGCTTTAATTCTAACAGCCGTAGGAACTGCACCGGCTATGAGTTCCACTCAAGCCCCACTTATTCAAATTGAAGTGGGTGAGGGGAGTTCACGTCTGCCGAGTTCTCCAAAAACATCAACTTCAGCTCCGAGAATAGAGGTCCTCCTGCTCCTTCCACTACTATTGCAGCGACTCCCGGTTTTGATACCGATATAGCAAAAATCATGATGATGTATTCAGATATTATTATACATATTTGGATACATATTCGAGGAGATTCATGAAAGATGAAACCATGCCCTTTTCGAGTCTCGAGAAGCAACTAATTTTCCGCGTTCAGCCTTGAGATAATCTGGTTATGAAGCTCAATGTGTCTTCTTTGAACATCTCCTAAATGATTTAGAAGCCAACATTCAAAATATTGGGAGATTAAAAAGGAAGATATCAATTCTCTGACTGCAGCTGAGATTGCTCAATCAGAGGCTGAAGCTCAAGCTCAACAGATCGCTCTGACAGAATTTCTTGCTCGATCTTCTAATGAGCTATAGAAAAGATGAGGAAATAATAAGTATTCGTCAGGATATGGAGAATCTAGAGAAAGATGAAGAGTTAAGAGCTGAAGAACTCAGAAATTTAAGGAAGAACTGGCTCGTATTCAGAAACAAATTGCTTCCGTGGAACAGGAACAATTAAAGATTGCTGTTGAACGTAAATGCAGCTGAACGTTGTCAAATTCTACAGCAAGAGCGAGAATTGATGCAGGTTCATCAATTGAAGAACCAATCGCCGAAGTTTGATTATTGCAGAATATGATCAGCGTATGATTGGAGTAGAAGAAGCCAGAGCGAATTAGGAAAGCTCATGATGAGAAGATGGACAATGTAATTGTCCGTATTCAAGAGATCATTACACCTCCTAAATAGTTCTTCAATTGTAATCAATCTTTTGATTTTGATTCAAAGAATAAACTTTTGGCTCGATTTATTTTGTGGATGACGTTTTGTAGAAAATATGTTCAGAGGTAACTAATACATGACATACTTCAATTGAATAGAATATACAAATAAGTTGTGCAATTCTATCATGATATTAAACCAAAGATGATTTTAGTTTAATACTGCTTAGAGAAAACAGAATTCATATATAAAAATATCTTTAGATTCTATTTTTCCATGATCTTTAGACTCGGAAATCAAAAGACGAGATATCATTTTCCTAGAATAGAAAATATGATACGTACTGAGATAGAAAATTCAGAGGTAATATGGACATGATTTTCTATACAAGATTTTATTAAATCCACTGGGGCTCTAATAAAATGAAATATCAAGTTCTCTGGGAAAATGATACATGGTGGAATATCAGTTTCCTCTGGGGATAATGATATCGAATTTATTTGCTGGGGAATGATGAAAATATTATACGTAATACTTCTTTAAGAATTTTCCATTGATGGCATCATCGTGACTTTTCCATCCATAGAAGCAAGCTGATATGCTCCATTAGAGAAGACTTTGTTTACTACGAATGGGCCTTCCCATTTCGCATCAAATTTGCCTTTACTCATATGTGTCATGGTCATAGGACGCCTGACAGTAAGAACCAGTTCTCCTTTCTGATATGCTCTGACTTTGACTTTACGATTGAAAGCTTTGAGATCGAGCTTGATATAACTCAATATTTTGTTGAGCATACAATCGCTTTTCATCTAGAGCTTCCAATTCTTGAAGTCGAAGACGATCATTATTCTCTGTAGTAAGTTCATTGGAAATTGCAATTCTTAAAGAAGGAATCTGTATCTCTAGAGGAAGAACAGCTTCACACCCATATACCAAGGAGAAAGGCGTACATCCAGTCGCATTGCGAACTGTAGTACGATAGGCCCAAAACATTCACCAAGCTTCTCACTCCAGTTGCGTTTGTTAGAAGAAACAAACTTCTTCAAGATTTTGATGATTGTTTTATTAAAAGCTTCTGCTAATCCATTAGCTGCAGGATTATATGCCGTAGAAGCTAAATTATTGATCCGATAGTCGTCACAGAAGTCGTTTGTAAATGACAACGAACTGTGGTCCATTATCATGGATAATACGCCGAGGAACACCAAATCGATAGATGATGATGTTTGACGAAATTGATGACATTAGAAGTTTTAACCTCAGATAACGGGATTGCTTCAGCCCATTTAGAAAAGTAATCGGTTATTGCTAGAATAAACCGATGTCCTTTTGATGATGGTGGGTTGATAGGACCAATGACATCCATGCCCAAGCCTCAAGGGCCATGATGCCGCTGTTGGGTGTAAGAACTCTGACGGTTGATGGATGAAATCTGCATGAATTTGACAGGCTTTACACTTCCGAGCATATTGAATAGCGTCAACCACCATAGTGGGCCAATATAACCCATACGTCGAATACGATCTGAAGTTTAAGACCTGGTTGGTGAGCTCCACAAACACCGTCATGTGCTTCACGAATTATCTGTTGTGCTTCTTCACCAGCAATGCATCGAAGAGAGAAGACCATCGTAAGATCGACGATATAATGTCTTCGTTGTATGATTGTAATAAATCTGAGAGATCGACGCCGGATAGACGCTGCTTCATTCGGATTATCAGGAAGTATGTCATACAATACAAAGTCTAGAAATGGGGCGTCTCCAGTCTTCTGCTATGGCTTCTGTTTTATTAGAAAAGACATGTTCCATTGAGTCGGAAAAAGACGACGACATTTTATCAATTTTTAATCCACATCAAGTTAAAGAATCAGTATTGGATTATGAAAAGAAGTCAAAGACAGATTATTCTCAACACAGAATAGCTCTCGATTATAAACCACTATCACTTGCTGACGTCTGATAGGTATGGCTAATACGGCAGCAAGGTTAGCCAAAGCATCAGCTTCTGTATTACAGGCTCTTCGAACATGTTCAATAAAGAAACCTTCAAAGGAAGAAGCCATAGAAGTTGCTCGATGATAAGGTATCAAATCTTGATGACGAACTTCATATATTCCTCTGATCTGATTGATGATAAGCTTGGAGTCTCCATAAACTTCTAAATATTGAATATCTAGATGTCTAGCCAATTGAAGACCAATGAGCAATGCATTGTATTCGGCTACATTGTTTGAACATGATTGATCCAGAGAATAAGCCCTTTGAATAGTTAATCCTTCTGGAAATACAAGAACAATCCCAACTCCGGCGACAATATTACCATTAGAACCTATTCTAGATGCTCCATCAAAGAATAGACGCCAGGTAGGAATTTCTTCAGAAATCAAGTTTGAATCCAGAACTTCATCCGAAATTTCATCATATAATTTAGATTCTTCTGGAACTGCATGAGCTGCCATGAAATCAGCAAGAGCCTGTCCTTTAACTGACTTTTGAGGAATATAATGCATATCATATTGAGCTAACAAGATCCCCAATTAGCTAGTCTGGAGTTGAGAATACCGGGCTTCTTCATCATAATCC
>JANAVB010016474.1:0-30667 GCA_029216955.1 Iris pallida
TTCCTCCGAACTCCAAATTCCATGAAACCTTCAATCTAAGCCAAAAATAGGACTTCCATAGATCAAAATGGGGTATTACAAATCTCAACAACCTGGAACGATCAAAACTTGAAAATAAGAAAGTTTGATAGATCAAAACCACCAAAATTCGAAAATGGCAAATTTCTAGATCTACAAAAATAAACTTCAAAATACAAAATGTCAAGTTCTAAATTATCTTAGAATCACGAGAGGGAGATAAATGAACCATAAAAATAGATTCTCATGTGGAAGCAAGATGCACTTGCCTAAGCTCTTGGTAGGTGGAGAGAGTTATGAGGAAGAAGAAGGAGAGTAAATGAGAATAAGTGAAGAGAGAGAAAGTAGTTGGGCTTTAAATAGAAATGGTGGTAGGTAGGGGGTTGGGTTTATGATGAACCACCCTAAACCAAAACAAACCCCGAGCCGAACCCAAGTCAAAATATACCAAAAGCTAAGCAAAAGTAGAAATAAAATACAAAAAAATAATTAGCATAAAATTAAAGGAATTAAATACAGAACAAATGCATGATAAATTTAAATAAATACATTCAAGCAGTACACGTATTAAAATACGTATTCTAGAAACAAGGAGTGACATAGAGGGACTAGGATTCTACGCCACATCAACAGGAGTAGGGTTTATGTTAGATGCATATGATATAGTATTGATTAATGAGATGGTCAATTACAGAAAAATTATAAAGGTAAGACATGGCGTAAATTCAACATATTACTGGTGAATTTGAACTGGAAGCCCGACAAAAAGTTGATAGCCAAATGTTAATGCATCCTCAATTTCACCATGAACCGCATAAATACAAATCAATAAAGAGAGATCAAATGTATACGTTTACAAAACTATACTAATGAAAATATATTAGAAATATTCAAGACAAACTAATGCTGGGTGCATGGAGATGTGCCATACAATGTTACGTGATGAACTTGTATTCTGTGAACCCGAGTGAAACTTCAAAGCAGCCATAGGACTTAGAAATTTTATATGGTCCTAAAGTTACAACAACAATAAGGGGCTAACATATGGAAGTGAAACTATGTATAACGATAAGATCTCTCGTAACAAAGCCAAGAAAGATAAGTAATAGCAGATGCAGATGTAACTTGGTCTTCCTACTCAAACAAGGAATTTATAGATTAAAAAGTTTATCCAGAAGTCAACTTCAAAAGAGGCATCACTTTAGTTGGTAAATTTCAGTGTATTATTTTTATTACACTTAAGCCAATTTGAACACTTGGCTTCCTGTCAAGTTCTTGATCTGGTTTGTTTTCGCCATTGATAAAGGCATTGTTTAACGTCTGAAAACGAGTCTAGAAGGTGCTTGAATATTATGATTAACACTTCCATGATGTTTGGATAGACGTAAGGCCTTCTATATAAAATTATTTTAGTAATGACTTTTATGTCAGTTTTCTTGCTTGTTTTAGAACACTCTACATATAGGTATGTCATGCACAAACTTCTAGAAAATTTGTTGTAAAAGATTGTTCTACAATACCTCTACTTTTATGCTCTCTTAATTCCATTTCTTCGACAATTCTTTGTGCTTCTAACTCCTTAAAATCTAACCAAGAACCTTCTACACTTCAACCCACTCCTAGTTCAGTTCATGCACTACAAATATACTGATTTACAAAAAGGATACGAATTTTCTAAGAGTTTATGCATCTGAAGAACAGATGTGTGAAGGAGAAAAAGGGTGTGAAGGATGAAGATTTGAGATTTATTGTAATATGTGTTGTCCCCTCCAAGAGTCGGACATGAAGAGTGCATGTTGTTCCGAGAAGGTACAACCCGGAATAAATTACAAGGAGAGAACCTGGCATGTGTTGCAACTTGCAACACGAATCCTAAATAGACTAAAGTAAGCACCCTGCTAAAACTTTAAACTTAAAAAAATCAATCTTGCTCTAAATTGACTCGAAATGGAGATTCCATTCAAAGTTGATTGAATGGTTATAAACAACTACATACATTGCCATATGCCCATTAAACAAAATAATAATATGAAATGGATGTGAATGCTTTTAATAAGATAGGATCAGAATGACACCAAGTATGGACAAAGACTCAGGTGTGGCAGTGGGAAAAAGTCAAGAGAGCATATTTAGGAGACATTTGAGCATATTTAGGATACAACATGCAAATTAATATACCAAAAAACAATAGCTTCAAGAAAAATAACACTTAACATGACACACTAAAAATATCAATAATCATGTTAGTCCCTTGGTGAACAATCGATGGAAAAACTCGATTTCAGAAACAATCGTAAAGACAATGTTTCCAGCAACAACACCCTAAAGAAGGTGATGTTGTATTACGAGAATCTAAAAAGATTTCGTAATATTTCTCGAAGGCAACTGAACCGTATAACTTCTAAAGAGAAGCCACAGTATTCTCGAAGGCAACAGAGGAAGAAGAAAACTGCTGGGGTGAAAGATCACCGGCGCTCAAAGCTATATCCGCCTTACGGACAAGCCTCCAGGAACCAGCAAGTTCGAAGAGAACTTTAGAACGCTGGCCAAAAATATCGACTCCTCGGAATAGCAGCAGCACTCTCTCTCTCTCTGAAAAAATTTCTGAGTATTTTCTGTTACCTTGGAGAGAGGAGATGCTTCTGATATTATAGGCACGAGATGAAGTGCAAAGTGCCATCAAAAAGACACATTAAGCCTCAAAAGCCCATTAGCCCAAGCCCAAGCCCGAGCCCGAGTCCGAGTCCGAGTCCGAGTCCGAGTCGCTAAGCCCCTTCGGAGCTTAGCTCCAATAGATTTAAGTCTATTTTCATTTGGCCAAAAGTTGGTTTCTTATTCTCACCTCTATGTAAAATCCCCCCACATGGCACCCTCCATTGGGCCTCAACCCATGTGCATCTCTCTATTCCTTCATAAGTATATAGAGATACATATTGGTGTGATTTTCCGATGTGGGACTATCTTTTAACAATAGAATGTTGTGAACACACAACACATAGAATAAAACACCAACAATCCCCCATATCTCTATATTATGAGTTAAGCGTTCCACATAATAACTGTCCATTATGCATTAGGATAGATGTCGCTGACGACTTGAATCTTCCCGCATAGGTTGAACAACAGTATGATACAAGAATGGACTACGCCTTGAATTCTGTACCACAGCTGTAATTTTTTCCACTCACATAATGTAGTTATCTGTGCTTCTGGCTGCACATTAAAGGCCTTGTGCCAGCCTGGATTTCAATGTATGTATTTTGGGCGTCTACAAATTTACCCTCAAGAAACGGCCTATTTTTCTGTCCATACATTATAGGTGAGTTCTTTATAAAGAGTCATGGCATGAAGCATTGCGCTCCTTTGCGGTGCTACGCCGCTATGACATGGCTCAACGCCGAGGCTTTACCCCACCTTGGTACCTCATCGTAGTGTCATACTACTGTAGCATGAGGTCACAATCCTCTTTGTAGTGCCAAACTACTCAGCATGAAGCCTTGCGCTTCCGTGCGGTGTTGCCGCTATGACATGGCTTGCAAAGCCGAGGATTTATCCTACCTGGTACCTCTTCGTGGTGTCATGCCACTGTAACATGAGGATACCGTCCTCTTTGTAGTGCTGTCTACACCTCTTTATGATTATGCAACATTAGGCTACCTGCCTATATGCGGTGCTACGCCGCCTGTGACTTGGCTAACAAAGCCGAGGCATTACCCCTACCTGGGAACCTCATGGTGGAGTCACCCCACTATAGCATGGAGTTGTAACACTCCTTTGTGGTTGTTGCGCCACCATGCTTTCTGTAAAGCATAACAGACCTTCACTCAGTCTGAGAACTCATTAAGGCATTATCCTATCCTTCCCACAGGATCAATTTTCCGTAGAAAATTCATAGTACAACAGTGGTTCTGGGTCCGAAACCCTTCCATGTTCCGCAGAACAAGTACCCACTGTTAACTAATATTTTTCTAGTCAATAGTCCTCCCTTGAATCAAAAAATTAGATATCTGGTAGATTTCTCTTTGAACCAATAACATAAAATTTATTGATAGGATTATAATGACACAATATTAGAATGCCTTCAAACCCATCTTCCTTGCTGTGTCCTCGACCAGCTGTCGTTTGAGGCCTTTCGTGAACGGATCCGCCAGGTTCTCCTGACTCCGAACATCGATCACTGCAATGACGCCTCGTTTGATAAGATCGTTCACTGCTCTGTGCTTTAACCGCACAGTCCTCTTCTTTCCGTTAAAGAGTTCATTTGATGCTACTGCTGCTGCTGCCGCCTGGTTGTCACAGTATATCGGGATTGCCGGTATCTGAGCTCCAACCACTGGAAGATCATACATGAGCTCCCGAAGCCACTCTGCTTCATCTGCAGCCGTATCCAATGTAAAGAATTCATATTCCATGGAGGAGCGAGATAACATTGTCTGCTTCTTCGATTTCCACAATATAGCAGCTCCGCCCAAAGCGAATATGAATCCACCTGTAGAATACTCGCTCTCCACCTCTGAACACCAGCTAGCATCACTGAAGCCTTCCACTACTGACGGATCTCCGCTGTAGTATAGTGCAAATGTCTGAGTCTTTTTTAGATATCTCATAACACGCTTCACAGCGTTCCAGTGTTCAACGCCTGGGTTGCTAGTGAACCGACTCAGCATTTCCACCGCAAAAGCTATGTCAGGCCTTGTGGCAGTAGTAGCGTACATCAAGCTTCCGATGACGCTGGCGTACTCCAACTGCTTGACGCTCTCTCTCTCGAATTTGGCTCCAGCTTCTGATCACTCCGGTACGGAGTATCAATTATAGGAAGATCTTGATACCCGTATCGAGTGAGCATTTTCTCAATGTAATGAGATTGTGACAGTGCTATTCCTGTGCCTGTCCGGATGATCTTGAGCCCTAGGATAACATCGGCATCCCCCAAGTCCTTCATACTAAACTTGGTCGAGAGAAATTTCTTCGTCTCTGTGACACAGCTTAAATCCGTACCTAGGATTAGCATGTCGTCTACGTATAGACAAACGATAACTCCTCTTCCGTCAGCAAACTTAGTATAGACACACTTGTCTGTTTCACTGACTTTGTAGCCATTTGACCTTATCACTTTGTCAAACTTCTCATGCCACATTTTGGGAGCTTGCTTCAAACCATATAGAGACTTCATCAACTTGCAGACTTTGTCTTCCAGACCTCTGACGACAAATCCTTCTAGTTGTTGCATGTAGATCTCTTCGGTTAGTTCGCCATTAAGGAATGCCGTTTTCACATCCATCTGATGTATCACTAGTTTGTGTATTGCTGCTAGAGCAATTAACAATCTGATGGTTGTCATCCGAGCTACTGGAGCATAAGTATCAAAATAGTCGATCCCCTGTTTCTGAGCAAACCCTTTGGCCACTAGCCTGGCTTTGAATTTGTCGATGGTTCCATCTGCTTTCATCTTCTTCTTGAAAATCCATTTGCATCCGATGGGTCTTGCTCCTTCTGGCAGGTCAACTAACACCCATGTATTATTGGAGGTGATTGAGTCAATCTCATTGTCTATCGCCTCCTTCCCGAATACAACATCTCTGGTCTTCATCGCTTCATCATAGGTAAGCGGATCTGCTTCCACATGATAGGTGACGAAGTCATCTTCGAAGTCTTTCGGTCTCCTTACTCGCTTAGTTGACGGCTCAGCGAGTTCTGGTTCAACTGGTGTCTCTTCGACAATAGCTTCTTTCTGGACTACTGGTTCGTTAAGGACTTCTGTCTGCTTTGCACTCTCATCATTCTCCGGAAGATCCGCGAGAACAATATTTTTGTGCCTTGCAAACTTGTCTTCAAAATATTCAGCAACGCGAGATTCAATGATATGATTTGATTCTATATCAAGGAATCTCCGAGCATTACTCTTCTCGGCATAACCCAAGAAGATAGCCTTAGTAGTTCTAGTCCCCAGCTTCTGAATCTTCAGATCTGGGAGCTTCACATAAGCCAGACACCTCCACACTCGAATGACATTCAAGTTGGGTCTGACTTTGAACCAGAGTTCATGAGGGGTTATGTCCGAAGTTGCATACGGTACTCTATTGAGAATAAAGTAGCCGTTAATGTAGCTTCTCCCCAGAAGCTCTTTGGAAGACCCGCAGTCAACAGCATAGAGTTCATCATCTCTGTCAATATTTTGTTCTTCCTTTCTGCTACTCTCCGTTGGATTGAGGAGAGTACGGAGCCGTCGTCTCATTTATGATTTCATGTTCTTTACAGAATGATGAGAAATTATGAGACCGATACTCCCCGCTGTAGGCCTTAAAAATGAAAGTCACGCTGAGTTGATCAAGACAGAGTCTAAAAGTCACGCTAAGTTGATCAGGACAATATTTAAAAATCACGCTAGAGACAGCTCATCATTTGTCAGAAATGTCATTATGACTGACAGCACGACAGTCGAAGAATGTCTCCTCGTATGCCACGTATGCACGGAACTCGAGAGATCACAGCCGACTATTGCGTGACTTTTGAAATCTTCTTCAATAAGACTCAGCCTTCACCAAGTTGGCATACCAAAAGAGCTTATTATCATTTAATACAACTGACAAGGCAATCACTGTCAGAGATTTTGTGTCAGACGAGGCATGTCGAATCAAGACAGCTGGCAGTCCTGGCTCAAGTCTGTGTGTATTTTGAACTTCTATGTTCCTTCCTCAAGTCTGCGTGTATTTTAAGCTTTCTGTCTCAAGTTTGCGTGGATTCTGAAGCTTCCTGCCCCACGTCTGCGTGGATTTTGAAGCTTTCTGCCCCAAGTCTGCGTGGATTCTGAAGCTTTTTGCCCCAAGTCTGCGTGGATTCTGAAGCTTCTTGTCCCAAGTCTGCGTGGATTTTGAAGCTTTCTGACCCAAGTCTGCGTGGATTTTATCAAATTGGAGTACGTGGCAGCCATGCCACTGATCTCTCACCTGCGTGTCCTGTAACTTGCACACGACTCATGCATGATTGCCATGTGTCCAACAGTTATAGGCCACATCCAGTAACTGCTCATGACTTTGCGTATGTTAAATCCTTCTTGATTTTCAACTATGCACAGGTTGTGAAGACAGTTATCCTTTCAGTTATTTTTGACTCTATAAATAGGGTTCTTTTCTCATTCATTGTACAGATACATAGTTATCTAAATTACTGTTAAAATTTTGAGAGCTTTTCTTTTTCGCATCGTCCAAGGGATAAAGCGATCGTCTTCTAGATCGGATTCCTACAGTTATAATTTTCCCAGAAACACAATAAATAAAGTGAATTTATTTATGGAAACAAATTGGCGACTCTGTTGGAGAAAACTATCTCCTCTTCTGAGATGGCAACAACTCAATGCGACACTTCGTCAGTCGGCTCGACGAAGAAGGTGATATCGATCCAATTCGATCAACTCGCCTACGAAGAAATGTAGCGGGCTAAGGGTGGCAAGCCCACTTCAGCCTCCATCACCAGTGCCAAGTCGAAGGGACGATATGTCTACGTCCCTAAGAATCTGTTGGCAACCAAGGGTGAAGTTTCTGCCACAGTGTCTACTCCTAACACTGGCAAGGATTCTACTTCAAGCACGCACACTCTTGTGTGCTCGAAGACGACAGCAGTCAAAAGTCACGCTGACAGCACTGGCTCCTTAGTCAAGCCTGTTCCAGCGTGCAATCTCAAAGTCAAAAGTCACGCTGGCAGCACTGGCTCCTCAGCCAAGCCTGTTCCAGCGTGTAATCTCAATCCCAATAGTCACGCTGGCAACACTGGCTCCTTAGCCAAATCTGTCCCAGCATGTATTTCTAAATTCAAAAGTCACGCTAACAACACTGGCTCCTTAGCCAAATCTGTTCTAGCGTGTATTTCCAAGTCAATTCCTTCTGACTCAGTGTGCGTACCAAAATCTGGCTCTTTAGCCAAGACTTTATACGCTGACAATACTGGCTCCTTAGCCAAATTGTCACCAACATACTCAAAGAAGAATAGCTCTTTAGCTATCTCTTCTTCTTTGCCAAGTTCTACTAGAACTGGGGGTGGTCTTGCTAGAACTCCTCCACACAAAGTCCCTTCGAAAAGAAATAACTCTTTAGTTGTTTTCTTCTGCTCCTGTAGTGTTTACTTCAGGAACAGCTTTGACTGACAATTTTGTTAGTCAAAGAAAAGGAGATGGTCTTTTGACTACTCTTCCTTCTGGACATTCTATGTCTCAAAACTTGAATAAGTCGAAAAAGAAACATTCCTTAATGTCTTCTTCTACGACTTCTTCGAATTGGGCACATAATTTGTCTATGAAAGAGGGTCTGTTACCAACTCCTAATCAAGGGGGTGGTTCAACTCTTCCTTCTCTGCAAATATCCAGATCAATGGAAGGAAAACTCCAAGTTTCAATAAATAAATTGGCGACTCTGCTGGGGAAAACCATCTCCTCTTCTGAGATGGCAGCAACTCAATGCGACACTTCGTCAGTCGGCTCGACGAAGAAGGTGATATCGATCCAATTCGATCAACTCGCCTACGAAGAAATGTAATAGAAAACAAATTGGCGACTCTGCTGGGGAAAACCATCTCCTCTTCTGAGATGGCAACAACTCAATGCGACACTTCGTTAGTCGGTTCGACGAAGAAGGTGATATCGATCCAATTCGATCAACTCGCCTACGAAGAAATGTAGCGGGCTAAGGGTGGCAAGCCCACTTCAGCCTCCATCACCACTGCCAAGTCGAAGGAACGATCTGTCTATGTCCCTAAGAATCTATTGGCAACCAAGGGTGAAGTTTCTGCCACAGTGTCTACTCCTAACACTGGCAAGGATTCTACTTCAAGCACGCACACTCTTGTGTGCTCGAAGACGACAGCAGTCAAAAGTCACGCTGACAGCACTGGCTCCTTAGTCAAGCCTGTTCCAGCGTGCAATCTCAAAGTCAAAAGTCACGCTGGCTGCACTGGCTCCTTAGCCAAGCCTGTTTCAGCGTGTAATCTCAATCCCAATAGTCACGCTGGCAGCACTAGCTCCTTAGCCAAATCTGTCCTAGCGTGTATTTCTAAATTCAAAAGTCACGCTAACAACACTGGCTCCTTAGCCAAATCTGTTCCAGCGTGTATTTCCAAGTCAATTCCTTCTGACTCAGTGTGCGTACCAAAATCTGGCTCTTTAGCCAAGACTTTATACGCTGACAATACTGGCTCCTTAGCCAAATTGTCACCAACATACAAAAAGAATAGATCTTTAGCTATCTCTTCTTCTTTGCCAAGTTCTACTAGAACTGGGGGTGGTCTTGCTAGAACTCCTCCACACAAAGTCCCTTCGAAAAGAAATAACTCTTTAGTTGTTTTTTCTGCTCCTGTAGTGTTTACTTCAGGAACAGCTTTGACTGACAATTTTGTTAGTCAAAGAAAAGGAGATGGTCTTTTGACTACTCTTCCTTATGGACATTCTATGTCTCAAAATTTGAATAAGTCGAAAAAGAAACATTCCTTAATGTCTTCTTCTACGACTTCTTCGAATTGGGCACATAATTTGTCTATGAAAGAGGGTCTGTTACCAACTCCTAATCAAAGGGGTGGTTTAATCTTCTCTTCTTCTCTGCAAATATCCAGATCAATGGAAGGAAAACTCCAAGTTTCAAAAACCAATGTGTTACCTCCAACTGATCTAAGAGCAAAACTTAATCAAATCTGTTTGGGAAGTACTTCTGGTGTTAAGAAACCACACCAATCGGATATGAAAATAAAAGATCCAGATGCAGAGTATGCTAGAAATTATGTGGCTCATATTAATCACTCTCTATATCAAGAGCCATCAAGACCCATGAATCGGAAATATATTCCTAAAAATATAAAGAATGTTCTCTGATGTACTTCAATCTTCACAGACAGATTTACGAGAACACCTTCAACAGAAGAAAAGGAATAATTTTGTGTCAATGGATCATGCTGAATGTGACTTCCAGCCAAGAGTCATAATTCAATGCAGATGTCAATCAATGGATCAGAACCATGTTGATCATGAGTGTGACTTCCAACCGAGAGTCACAATGCAATACAGATGTTAAACTAAACGAAAACTGTCTTCAATCGGATTCAGTGTGAGATGAACCTCTGTTTGCTTCTGTCAACATGACCTCTCGGGATACTGGGGTAGAACTGATAGTCCAGATGGAGTATACAGAGGCACCAGAGCAACGGTTCTAGCTTCTAGTCAATGGACTTTGATTTCTGAAGATGATTCTGAAGTTCTGGAGAATCTAACTTCCCACCTCTTCCTACTGGGGGTAGTTCTCCTACAAATGACTTTGATACACAAAGTAATGATTCAGAACATACAACATCCACCACTCGTACAGTCACGACTTATATGGTCGATAGGAATACTGATGAACCTTCTTCTTCTATGACTCCTCAAGAACAAAAAATTGCTTCTTTGGAACAGCAAATAAAATCTATAGCTGATACTATGAAGTCGATGTATGAACTTATGGCAACCCAGATGCAAAATCGACAGACTGTACCAGATGCCATACCAATTGACACTGGTGTAACTCCAGTACAAGTTCCTCCAGCAGTACAATCCAATACTCCTGGACAAGCTCAACCAAATCCTAGTCTCTCTGGAGCTGGGGGTAGTGCTTATAATGCTGTTCCTCCTCCCAACTATTCTTACAAGCTACAACTCCACAATCCTCCGGAGTTGTTACGAAGAATTGAGGAATCTCAAAACTCAATTTGAGGCATTCAAACAGAAGGATGGTTTACAAAGGTTAGGCATCAAGCAACCTTATCCGATAGAATGGAAGCAAGCGTTGTATCCTCCTAAATACAAGCCTCCTACTATCTCATTCTGTGATGGAACCACTTCTCCGAGTCAATTTATTAATCACTTTGAAGTGATGACTGACCAGCTGCAACCAAGTGACGCCCCTTACTCGGGTGTTTGTCGGATGTCTCAAAGGAACGGCTTATGAATGGTACAGAAGTCTCCCGGATGGGTGTATTACTTCATTTGCCGGTTTCAAACAAATGTTTCTTGAGCGGTTCTATGAAGGGCTCAATGACATGACTATGTCTGCTCTTATAAGAATCAAGCAGAAAAATAATGAAACTACAGAGGATTTCATTGAACGGTTTCGAAGAGAAGCTCTGAAGATGCCTCTTGGAACTCCTGATGCTGTCACCATCGACACATGCAAATCAAATTTGTTGCCAATATCAGCATGTGGACAGGATCTACTCAATTTCAAGATTGGCCTTCCTTCATAGTTGTGCCAAAGCCGCAAAATTAGTGCTGAAACCTTCAAAGGTTTAGGAGTGCAGATGACTCCCAAAGAAACAGGTCAAAGTACTAACAATAATGCTAAATCCAATACTCGCAAGGGAAAAGAAACCCTTGAAGTTAATCTTCAGAGTAAAGATGCATCGACTGTTCAACTCCTGCCTCTACAACTCAACAACCAAGAGCACCTCGCCCCAAAGAAGAATACCTTTTGATGATGATGATGTCCTTGGTATCTTTGAATGTCTGCTGAAAGGTAATAAAATACAATTACCTGAAATCAAGAAACCTGATGAAGCTGGTAAGACGGATCATCCTAAATACTGTCCATACCACAGAATGTAGGTCACACAATTCGTACATGCTATGTACTGAAAGGAAAGATCCAGGAAATAATTAAATCTGGAGCTATCTTCTTACTCCGAAAGAGAAGACCATCACCTCCAACGTCGTCTCTATGCAATTCGGAGATTTCCCTCCCAACTCCTTGAAAGTGGAATCGTTCCTATTCCCAAGAAAATTGAAATAGTGAATATTCCTCCTCCACAGTCTGAAGATTAGTACCAATCACATGGAAACAGGAGAAATCATGTGGATTCATCCTGATCTAGTGGCAGATTTTGAATCTCCTCTCTTCAAAAGACTACTTCTCGAAAGTCTAAGAAGGCTGGAAAGATTAAGTCATGTCATATGACTTCTCTTGGATCTACTCCGACACAGAGCCGAAAGATAAAGAAGAAGCACTTGCTGGTGCTACTAGAACAGGGAAACCTTATCTAAAGGATTATTCCAAGAATCCTGAGGATACTCCTGATATCCCTCCTGCTGACAAAGATGCTCCTAATGTTCCTCTTGAAGAAGAATCATCCACAGCACCTGTTCTTCAACTGCACCGGTTGAACCTACTCCTTCCAAGCCCACAGCTCTTGAGAAAGGCAAACAACAGGCTCGATTTGATAAACCAATCAAGAAGTCCCCTCCTCTTGGGCTTCAGAAACCTTATAACTTCGATATTCTAGCTCAACTTGCTAATACTCCAGCTAGAATGTCCCTCTTTGAACTTCTACGTCTTTCTAAAGAGACTCGGGAGACGTTAAGTGAAGCACTTCTTCAGGCTGACGCTTGTCTTGCACAATTAAAGAAGCCAGGTAAAGAACCTGCCACTTGTTTATTGCAACAGTGTTGGAGATTATCCCAAATATCACTTTACACAAGATGACATACTACTGGAGATAATCGACATGATGGCCTCTCTACTACCGGTTATATCGATACGATGAAGATAGATCGTATCCTCATTGATCCAGGGTCTGCTATAAGTATAATGCCAAAGAGTCTGTTGGATGAACTAAAAATTCTTCCATAAGCTTTCCAAGACGGTTACTACTATCCTGGGA
Organism: Iris pallida; assembly: GCA_029216955.1. Lineage (NCBI taxonomy): Eukaryota > Viridiplantae > Streptophyta > Magnoliopsida > Asparagales > Iridaceae > Iris > Iris pallida. The sequence goes on from JANAVB010016474.1 coordinate 12,685, forward strand.
TTCAATCAGAGCCGAAGCGAGCCTTTGGGAAAGATTCATCTGAAACTTAGATAGGTGATTTCAGATCCAAAGTCACTTTCTATGTGATCGAGATCGTGGGATCCTAATCTTCTTCTGGGGAGGCCCTTTCTTCATGAAAATAATGTGGTGCCTTCTACTCTTCATCAGTGTTTTAAATACATTGACAGCAATGGAAGAGTATAAAAAAGTTGCTGATATAAATCCTTTCCATGGGGTTGAAGCTTATTTCAATGATTCCCGGATGTACAAAGAAGAGTATAAAAGGGTGATACAAGCTATGGAGGAAGAGGATTCACAAAGTGAGACTTTAATAATCCTGTTAAAGGTCGAACTACTCAGCAACAATCTCCTAAACCCTCTGGAGAAGGTTCTTTCATCATTCTATTAAGTGGACAGATCTCTCCATTACCTCGGTCATCTACTCAAGATACACTGATCATTCCTGTCAGTGGACGTACTACAGTTCCTGTATCTTCACATATAAAACAGGATACTCTAGTAATCCCTGTTGGAGGGCGGACTACTCTTCCATCTCAGGCTTCTAGGGAGCTCACCTCTTCTGAGCCATTTGTTATCGATCTTAATCGAAACAAAAATCCTTCTCGTTCTTCTTCTCTCCTTTAGTCATTGATTTGGCTAAAATTTCTAAGGCTTAGCCTTCTCCAATGTAACTACTGCTTTTAAATTTAATAAAAAGTCTCCATCTTTGCAGTATTGATGTGTGTAATCATGTTCATAGTTATTTACATTTGTTAGATGACTTGAGAACAATAACCATAGGAGTTGTACAGACTTTTCATACAGACATATCCCTAGAATCAGTACAAACTTCATACTTTCTGGTTCCTAGTAGAAAGCCAGGAGACATTCCAATATTCTTCTACAAAGGGCCCCAGAATCCTTCTGATTTAGAAGATGATGACAAAAATGATGATACTGGAAGATTACAACTACGTCGTTATATCAGCAATCTAAAGATATATTAAAAATATGGGCTATGACTTCAGAACTGGCCTCAATAGTGGAAAAGGAAGAAAAATGCCTGTCCGAATTCCTCCTCTGAAATATGGGAGAACAAAATGCGGATTAGGCTATATTGCTCCTGCTCCTTTTATCAATATTGTCCATGAAGATCCCGAATCGACGAAGATAAGAGATCTGATTCTTCTAGTACTACCTCTTGGGATTCTGATACAAGCATCGGTGATTCCACTGCAACATTCTGTCTTCCAACATGGTCTCCATTGACCGTTCCGAAGAAAGTGATGAAGACGAAGACGAGTTTGAAATCTCACCTGAATCAGAACAATGGGCCCAAAGGTTAGATAATCAATGGGAGTTCTGATTCGAACAAAAAGAACCTCCGACTGAAGATAAACTTGTTCAAATAGATGTTGGTGAAGAGGGATCCCCCAAACCAATATTCATCAGTAAAAGTCTTTCAGGAACTGATAAGCAGGACATAATCAAACTTATTCGTGAATACATCGATGTCTTCGCTTGGAGTTATGAAGATATGCCAGGACTTGATCCACAAATTACAACTCATAAACTCAATATCATGCCGAATGCTAAACCGGTCAAACAACAACAGCGACGATTTCGTCCAGACATCATAGATGCAATTAAAGCTGAAGTCAATAAACTCATGGCCTCTGGGTTTATTAGAGAGGAACAACATCCCGATTGGGTGGCTAATATAGTTCATGTTCTTAAAAAGACTGGCAAGATCAGAGTTTGCATAGACTTTCGCGATCTCAATGCGGCATGTCCTAAAGACGAATTCCCTCTACCAATTACTGATGTCATGATCGATAATACCTGTGGGTTTGAACGGATGTCATTCATGGACGGGTATTCTGGGTACAATCAGATTAAAAATTTCCAGATGACGAGAAACACACTTCTTTCAGAACGCCGATCGGTACATACTGTTATACAGTGATGCCATTCGGTCTCAAGAATGCAGGAGCAACTTATCAACGAGCCATGAGCACTATTGTGAACATTTGTAGAAAATAGTCGAATGCTACGTTGATGATTGCAGTCAAAAGTCGACAAAAGGAGGATCACATCAAGATTTGAAGACTATATTTGATCTAATGCGTAAGCATCAATTAAAGATGAACCCTACTAAGTCCTTCTTAGGCGTCTCTAGTGGTAAATTTCTCGGCTTCGTCATTACCTCGAAAGGTATACACGTGGATCCCAAGAAGATCAAAGCCATCCAAGAGATGCGTCCTCCACGCACCTTAAAAGAGCTACGAGGATTTCAAGGAAGGATCGCTTATATCAGGAGATTCATCTCTAATCTTTCAGGACGCTGCAGGACCATTCAATAAACTTATGAAGAAAGGTGTTTCTTTTGTCTGAAATGATGAATGTCAGAAAGCATTCGATGATATAAAACAATATCTGATGAGCCCTCCAGTATTGGTACCTCCTGTCTCAGGAATACCGTTCCCTCCTATACCCGAGCAATGAGTCATTCATTGGGTGCATTGCTCGCTCAAAACAATAAAAATGGTCATGAATAAGCCATTTACTATCTCAGTCGTACTATGACCGGAGCTGAAACCTCGATATTCTCTGGTCGAAAAAAAATGTCTAGCCTTGATGTTCGCTGTCCAAAAGACACGACATTATATTATTGGCCAGACCATTCATGTCATTTTCAGGATTAATCCCATACGGGTCATGATGAAGAAACCCAGTATTTTGAATTCTCGATTGGCTAACGGGGAATCTTACTTGCTCAGTATGATATGCACTATATTCCTCAGAAATCGGTTAAAGGACAAGCTTTAGCTGATTTTCTGGCTGCTCATTCAATTCCAGAAAATTCGAAACTCTATGATGAAATCCCAGATGAAGTCCTAGATTCAAACCAAATTGCTGAAGAAGATCCTACTTGGCGTCTGTTCTTTGACGGAGCTTCAAGAATAGGTCCTAATGGTGACATTGTTATTGGGGTTGGAATCGTTCTCGTGTCGCCAGAAGGTCTTGCTATTCAAAGAGCTTATTCTCTCGATCAACCATGTTCAAACAATGTAGCTGAGTACAATGCACTGCTTATTGGTCTTCAACTCGCTAAACATCTGAATATTCAATATTTAGAAGCGTATGGAGATTCTAAACTCATTGACAATCAGATAAGGGGTACTTATGAAGTTTGCCATCAAGATCTGGTTCCTTATTATAGATCAGCTATATCTATGCTTCTTCATTTGAAGGGTTCTTTATTGAGCATGTTAGGCGAGCATGTAATACAGAAGCTGATACTCTTGCTAATCTCGCGGCGGTGTTAGCTATTCCAATCAGACGTCAACAAATGATTATTGTCTGCAATCGAGAATTATTTCATCTTGAGAATAACTTGACTTTAGGACTTCCAGTTGACATTGAAGAATCAATATCACATGATGTCAATGCAACAAGAGGATTTGTATTAAGTCGTAAATCATTATCTTCTTCATCTGATTCTAGCATGGAATTCATCTTCAGTAATTCAGCTGAGACTCAGAATACGGATAAAAATTGGAGACTTCCTTTTTTAGATTTCGTATTGTATGATATTCTTCCTGATAATCCGAGTGAGGCAGCATCTATCAGAAGACGATCACTCAGATTCTATTACAATCATACTACAAAAACCTTATATCGTCGAGCTTATGATGGTTTACTTCTTCGATGTGTTGCCGGTGATGAGGCTTAACAAGTTATTCGCGAAGCACATGATGGAGTTTGTGGAGCACATCAGCCTGGACCAAAACTTCAAGACCGTATTCGACGTATGGGTTATTATTGGCCCACTATGGTATCAGATGCCATCGAATATGCAAGGAAGTGTAAAGCTTGTCAAATCTATGCGGATTTTATTCATCAACCCTCTGAATTTCTATATCCGACGGCAGCATCATGGCCCTTTGAAGCTTGGGGCATGGACATTATCGGTCCGATCAATCCGCCGTCATCAAAAGGTCATCGGTTTATTCTCGCAATAACCGATTATTTCTCCAAATGGGCCGAAGCCATTCCTTTATCTGAAGTCAAACTTCCAATGTCATCAACTTTATCAAGCATCATGTCATCTACAGATTTGGTGTTCCTCGACGTATTATTCATGATAATGGACCACAATTCGTCAGCCAGAAATTTATTCGATTCTGCGACGATCATCGGATCAATAATGTGGCCTCTACAACATACAATCCGGCAGCTAACGGATTAGCAGAAGCTTTCAACAAGACCATCATCAAACTCCTAAAGAAGTTTGTCTCTACTAACAAATGTAATTGGAGTTAGAAACTTGGTGAATGTTTGTGGGCTTACCGCACTACAGTTCGTAATGCTACTAATGTACACCTTTCTCTCTGGTGTATGGATGCGAAGCTGTTCTTCCATTAGAGATTCAAATTCCTTCTTTAAGGATCGCAATCGCTAATGAACTTACCGTCGAGAATAATGATCGTCTTCGACTTCAGGAGTTAGAAGCTCTGGATGAAAAGCGATTATCTGCTCAACAGAATATCGAATTCTATCAAGCTAGAATCTCAAGAGCTTTTAACAAGAAAGTCAGAGTTCGAGCATATCAAAAGGAGAACTTGTTCTAACAGTCAGACGTCCTATGACTATGACTCATATGAGCAAAGGCAAATTCGACGCAAAGTGGGAAGGTCCTTATATTGTGAGCAGAGTTTTCTCAAATGGAGCTTATCAACTCTCAGAACTGGATGGTCGAAAGATTATGATGCTATTAATGGCAAATCCTTAAAAAGTATTATGTATAAATTTAAATACTTGTAAATCATCAGACAAATTCATGTTTATAAATAAAATTTTATTTTATTTTAATCATGAATGCTAGTACATGATTTTAAGGAAGATCACTATCATCCTTCTCTACATTCGGACGCGGACCGCTGCCGTCCTTCTCGAAAATGCGATCAGCAAAAGAGCTAAGAACTTCTTTGCTGGAACCCACGAGGAATTTGCAAGCAACCATCCTCATGGCTTCCTCTTCCTCAGTCCTTCCTGGATCAAGCAGAAAGTCCAGAATATCCCGTGGTGGCTTGGGTGCAGACGAACCTTCGCCTGCTTTCACCTTCTTCGGCTGAACTGGAACGACAGGGCGTTCTTCAGTGCCCTTCTGAACCTTCGGGGCGATTCCAGCCTTTTTAGATGCTTCTTCAGACGACATTTCTATGTTGAAGAGTAGAAGTATTCGTTCTTGACAGATTTCCGCTATATTTATAGGCAAGAATTCCTCAAATAATGAAGCGACAAATTCATCTGACGGTTCGTCCGTTCATTAATGCCTGACGGTTCATCCGTTCATTTATTACATTCATCCGACGGTTCGTCCGTTCATTGCCTGACGGTTTATGTTCTTTCATCATTTGTCGGTTTTCCCGTTCATCCCACATACATTTACGATTCATCATCATCCATCATCCATGTCAGTATATTATGATATCTAGCCTTTTGATTTCCGAGTCTAAAGATCGTGAAAAATTGAGTTCAAAGATATCTTTATGTCTGAATTCTATTTTTTTAGTATTAAACTAAGATCATTTCTGGTTTAATATCATCTGATAGAATTACAAAGTTTGTTTGTATATTCTATTCTATTGAAATGTGTCATGTATTATTTACCTCTGAACATATTTTCTATGAATATATCATTACCAAAACAGCAAAATCAAAAATCAGATCAAGAATTTTCATTTGTTTTCATTCAGAATCAAAACATTGAATACAAGTGAAAATAAAATAAAAAAGATTCATTTATTAGGAGTTATTAACTCCCTGATACGTTCAAAAACAGCATTCAGTTTCTCTTCATGAGCTTTTTGAACTCTTTCAGCTGCTTCAACTGTGACATTTTGCTCATCAAAAATAATGATAGCAGATTGGATGCGGTTAACTTCTTCAATCTGTTCCGCCTGCATCCGCTCTCGCTCCTTTTGAAGAGTGTCACAGCGTTCGGCTTCAGAAATATAAGTAGCAATGACCTCAGCTTGCTCTATTTCTATAACAGCAATTCGCTCTTGGAGACGAGCCAACTCCTCTTTCAATTTCTTCAGCTCTTCAGCTTTGGATGCTTTATCTTTCTCCAGAAGCTCTACTCTTTGACGAGTAGCTAATATTTTTTCCCCCTTTTCTACTAATTTCTCAGAAGAAGAGGCAAGAAATGCTTCTAATACAGCCTGCTGGGACTGGGCTTCATGCTCCAATTGACTGATTTCAGCCGCAGTTAAAGAATCAATGTCTTCCTTCTTAGTCTTCCAGTATTTTCGATAGTTATTTCCAACTCATCCAGGAGATGTTCGAAGAAGATGCACTGAGACTCGCAACCATCATGTCGCAACGCCATGAGCGGGAACTTGACCATAGTTCGAAGATCAGAAAAGGGCATAGCTTCATCCTTCAAGAAATGTCTGGAATATGTATCTAGATATGAGTAAATGATCTCTGAATACATTCCCAGAGTTCTTGCTAGTCCAGTCTCGAATCCAGGAGTCGCTGTCATCATTGAAGAAGAAGCTTGAATGTTCTCTATCCTGGGAACGGAAGTATGGGCTACTGGAGAAGATGGCAAGTGTGAACTCCCTTCATCAACATCAGCCTGGATAAGCGGAGCATGAGTCGAACTCATTGCTGCAGCAGTTCCTACAGTCAAAGAAAATAATAATAATCAGCATATAAAGAAAAAGAAACAGCAGAAACAGAATTTGAAATAAAGTTCTACCAGGCTAAGGTTCATATTCGATATGTTGAGGGAGTCTGGCGTCTTCTCGTAGCCGGTCCATGATGGTGTCCGACACCTGCTTTATGTGACTGCTTCCAGCTCCAAAATTACTAGCTGCTGGAGCATTGTCTGGAGATTGAGCAGGTTCGGGGCTGAGTTCAATTCTATTCCCTCTAACTTTATCCTCATCATAAGGAGTAGAAGTGCCAGCATGCCAATCATCTCCTTCTTCAGCTTCTTCTTCTTCAGATTATTTTCCATCCCTGGCTTCAAGATGAGTATCTGATCTGGAATCCATTATGTTCACATCTTCATCTATTCCTTGAGATGGATGAATCTCAGGAACAGTGATGATAGCAAGCTCAGTATTGACTGCCGGTTCAGTCTCCCTGGAATATCAGTTCGAAGAATAATGTCTTGACAAACATTCTTCAACAAGTCATCAGCAGCTGGTAGCTCGGATGTTGTTACGTCTTCATCGCCTCTGGCCAAAGAAATATGTTCTTCAACCTGAGTTTCTGGAACTTCGGTTGTTCCATAACTTCTGCCGGGGCTGGTTCTTCTTCAGAATATTCAATCTGGTCATCCAATGCCTGGATAACGCCCTTTGTTCCATGCTCAAATGGGATCATCCTCATCTCTGAGGGTTCAACAGCTACTCCGCTTGTTGTCGGAGCAGTCGTTTCCTGAACTCGAGCGGACTCTACCTCAGTCTGTTCAGTTGAAGCTGCTGGAAGGTGAACATCATCAGACTCGTTTTCTCAGTAGAAGCCGCTTCATTGATTTCTGGCAAAACTCCTCCACTCATAATCGTTTCTAAGAGTTCATTGCCCTTCATTTTGCTGACGGACTTCTTGACATACTTGCCTCTTGACCTCCTTGTTATCAAAGGAGCATCGTCTTCATCTTCGTCTTTATTAGCGACGTCATCTTCATCAACTGAGATGCCACCTAAGGACGAAGTGGCAGTTACTGAGACCCCCTTCTTCTTCTTCTTAGAGGTCGGAGACTTAGTACTCTTCTTGGAGACTGTCTCAGACTCATCACTTCTCTTCCTCTTAGAAAGGGATACAAAAATGGGAGGAAGAACTTCATCAGGAAAATTTCCCTCCTGAAATAATTCATATAGGGGCTCAACCTCTGTTGTCTCATCTTCGGGTTCCGGAGGAAATTGTTGAATAACAGTTTTCTTCTTCGATCTCTTCGATGGAGTTGAGTCGTCCTCCGCAACAAAAGTCTTCAGATTGAAACTCGGCTTGAAGGTGCTCGACGAAACATAGAAGCGAGCATATGTATAAAGCATCTTCGTCCCCGAGCGATAAAGGATTAGGTATAGAGAATACAGCTTTCGTATCTCTAGCCGCAAAATATCTCCAGGCCCGAGCTCCGTCAATAAGCCCTCCACGAGCAGAAAGGCAAGTGGTGGCGTTCCCAACGTGAAGTTGGTCATATCCGAATTGCCTGGCAAATCGACTTGGTAAATATGGCTCCAGATACGTCATTTCTTCATGACGGTATACTAGATGAGACGGCCGAATTCTCTGCAACCACTGGAACCTGTTTCCTATATCTCCGTCCATCATATTCAAGGGCATGCTTTCATAACCCAGTGGTGGAGGGACACATTGAATGGACCAATGTGATGCCCGATTCAGAATATTTCTGCATTCTGGAAGGGTGTGAACCTTCCAGAAAGTCTCTCCAGAGTACCTCTCCAAAAAGAGACTGCTACTCCCTCCTGCCCCTGGAGGTATCAGACCATCATGATGGAGGAGAAGCCAACCATATAGATAGGTGAAGGGCATCTCTATCCTTGGAAATTCTTCAGTCATCCTCCTCTGATCAGATAGCATGTTGGTTACAAAATTTCGAAGACCTGCATTCAGCCTACAGGTCATCGCTGATAATAAGTCGAGCTTGTAACCATACATAAGGCGCACCGCTACAAAAATAATGCCTCTATGTATCCTGTCCAGAGAGCTGGAGCCAGGAACGATGAATCTTCTTAACCACAGAGATAGGAATCCGGCCAAACGACCGTTCCTTGATAGAATCTTTCCACTCTGTCTCACATACGAGCTAAAGGTGGTTCCAGCCTTGAACTCATACCAGTCTTCAGTGATCGTGAAATCCTTGCAGTCATATTTCTCCAGCAGATAAATAATTTCACTCTCAGGGAGAGGCTTGAAGTTGCTAATCTGATACCATCTCTTCTCGTTTATTTTCTTCTCATCCTTTTCACGGTTCATGAAAAGGTAGGACATCCACTTCTAGATGTGGTTGCCAGCTTCATCTTTAGAACTCTTGTAATATAGAGTATATGTGCTAAAATGGCACATCATCTCTTCAAATAGATGTACCATCTCTGGTTCTTCTCTGACAGAAAATTCAGCTCTTCTGTCGTAGGCACGTACTCCTCATACGGCGCAAGCCTGAAGGCAGATGTGAGATGTATTCCATCTCATGAAGGACGAAGCCCATCTCCCCTTTCGGAGTCATAAATGTCCCTGTCCTGTGGTTATACCTCTCAACCAAAGCTAGGAACAGGAAGGGGTTGGGCCTGAAGCCGTAGGATGAATTAACGACTGCATCATAAAGGTTTATCTTCTTTAGTTCAGTCTCAAAATTCTCCAAAGCCCAGTGGACCAAAGTCCTCCATCTCACATTCTCCTGATTCATTAAGCCGTTCATCCTCGCGCGTTGAATCGGTGGGTAGAATGCATTCTTGTTTGCCATGAATTCGTTTATGAAAACGGGCATTCTGAATGGCATCAATATTGATGAGTCTTCAGGTGGTATGCATCCAGGCTTCAAATCCCGAAACACGGATACATGATTCTCAGGGGCACTAAAGAATCCCTCCTTCCTATAAATGATACGGCTCTCCTTCGCCTGCTGATATTCTGTTAAATTCCAGGACATCTTTCTGGGATAGCTGGCATGCATGAATCTCATGATTGATAAGCCCCTGGAAACCTTCGGCCAGTACATGGGCTATTTTACATCACCTTCGAAGTAGAAGCACACTTTCTCTCTGATGCCCTTTGGCTGAGATTTCTGTGCTATGGCATCTCTGAACAAAAATACTGGTTTCTTGTGGGACACAAATCCAGACTCTAAAAGGGTTGTCCATTCATTAAGCAGAGTAGGGTTGTATGGTCTTGATTGGCCAACAATAATAGTCTGGCTTCTGGAAGATCAGATTGGGGAAATTGTACATGAGATAAATCATGTTTAAATGAGAAACTCAAGTGCCCTTCATAGTCTGCCTCCTCACTTCGGATGTTCACTACATAAAATGAAAGAAGACAAGGTCAGATGGTTTTTCTATGACTACGAGCCTTATGCGTGTATTACAGTATTCGAAGAAAATTTCAAAAGTCACGCAGACTTCAGACAGATATACTACCAAGACATGCTGAGTGATTTATTCACGCAGATGATTAATTCACGCAAAGTACAGACAGATTAGGATGAAAGTCACGCATCATTGCCAGAATCACATTTAAGTGAAAATGACGAAAACACGCTGACATATCAAGACTAATCTATCCAGAGGATGACTCTCAGAAGTCTGCGTGACTATTTCAACATGGACATTTCTGCCAACATGTGAAAATCACGCAGAGTCATCATGAAAGCTGCGTGAATAATTCAATATGGACATTTCTGCCAACATGTGAAAAATCACGCAGAGTCATTATGAAAGCTGCGTGACTATTTCAACATGGACATTTCTGCCAACATGAAAAATCACGCAGAGTCATGAGAGCCATGCTCCTTTGCGTGAAACACAGAGGTTCGTAAACACGAAGATGTGAAGTATGGCCGACCCTAAAGAGGGGGCATACTTTATTAATATCCTTTGCCCTAAGAAGGGGGGATATATTTCTGAAGTTCATTATTTATCTTAAGATCCTAAACATTCTATGTGGAGTTCATCTTCATCGAAGTCATCTTCAACAGTTCGTATCCTCCATCACTTACGCTGCATAGGAGGATGCGTGATTTCGCGTCGAGGGAGCCTGTCGGTTGTGGCACGCGAGGAAGTCGCAGGTGCTTTCCCCTTGGCCTGAGCGTCGGCTTTCTTGGGAGCCATTGATGCTGAGAAGGAGAAAAAGAAGTCGGGGAAGAAGAAGTTCGTCGGGGAAGATGAAGTTCTCTTCGGTGGATTCTCTCTCTCTAAAAGCAAGTAAAGAAGGAAAGAAGTGATCTATGGCTTATTTATAGGTTCATGAAGAATTCCAAGCGGCAATATCATTATTTGCCTCGATTTAGGAGCTTGATACGGGATTCTAACTGCACAGAATCCCAACAGTCCAATCATTTAGGAGTAAATATCTCTTTAAAGTCATCTCAGCGTGACTAAATTCATTTTATCATCTTAATTTCAAAGTATTTCGAAATAATTTATCATTTTTCGACAACTTTGAAGAGGGTTTTGTAGGCCTTAAAAATGAAAGTCACGCTGAGTTGATCAAGACAGAGTCTAAAAGTCACGCTAAGTTGATCAGGACAATATTTAAAAATCACGCTAGAGACAGCTCATCATTTGTCAGAAGTGTCATTATGACTGACAGCACGACAGTCGAAGAATGTCTCCTCGTATGCCACGTATGCACGGAACTCGAGAGATCACAGCCGACTATTGCGTGACTTTTGAAATCTTCTTCAATAAGACTCAGCCTTCACCAAGTTGGCGTACCAAAAGAGCTTATTGTCATTTAATGCGACTGACAAGGCAATCACTGTCAGAGATTTTGTGTCAGACGAGGCATGTTGAATCAAGACAGCAGGCAGTCCTGGCTCAAGTCTGCGTGTATTTTGAACTTCTATGTTCCTTCCTCAAGTCTGCGTGTATTTTGAGCTTTCTGTCTCAAGTTTGCGTAGATTCTGAAGCTTCCTGCCCCACGTCTGCGTGGATTTTGAAGCTTTCTGCCCCAAGTCTGCATGGATTCTGAAGCTTTTTGCCCCAAGTCTGCGTGGATTCTGAAGCTTCTTGCCCCAAGTCTGCGTGGATTTTAAAGCTTTCTGACCCAAGTCTGCATGGATTTCGTCTTCAACAAGTCTGCGTGGATTTCATCAAATTGGAGTACGTGGCAGCCATGCCACCGATCTCTCACCTGCGTGTCCTGTAACTTGCACACGACTCATGCATGATTGCCATGTGTCCAACAGTTACAGGCCACGTCCAGTAACTGCTCATGACTTTGCGTATGTTAAATCTTGCATGATTTTCAACTATGCACAGGTTGTGAAGACAGTTATCCTTTCAATTATTTTTGACTCTATAAATAGGGTTCTTTTCTCATTCATTATACTGATACATAGTTATCTAAATTACTGTCAAAATTTTGAGAGCTTTTCTTCTTCGCATCGTCCAAGGGATAAAGCGATCGTCTTCTAGATCGGATTTCTACAGTTGTAATTTTCCCAGAAACACAATAAATAAAGTGAATTTATTTATGGAAAACACCCGCCTCGATCACTCCTTAGCCTTTTGAGTTGTTGTCCAGTTTGCCGTTCAGCCTCGGCCCTGAACTCCTTGAACTTCTCGAATGCTTCGTCTTTAGACTTGAGCAGGTAGACAAAAGCATACTTTGAGAAGTCGCAGATGAAAGTAATAAAATACTTCATCCCGGCTTTTGTAGAGAATTGCTTGAAATCACAGATATCTGAGTGAACCAACTCCAGAAGATCTGTGCTTCGATGGACCCTGTGAAAGGGTTTCTTTGTGATCTTCGTCTGAGCACACACTTCACATTTCTCTACCTTACCCCCACACTTGGAGATAAGTCCTAGGCTAGACATTTTGTTAATTCTTTTACAATGAACATGTCCTAGCCTATTATGCCACAACTCAAAAGAATAGTTCAAAGTAGAAATAGCATTAATATCATTTTGCTGGGTTACAACAAGCTGAATTTTGTACATTCCTTCAGTCTGGAAAGCTTTTTCGAAGAATGTACCCTTCTTGGACATCACCATCTGGCCAGCATTGATGTCCATCCTCAAGCCTGCGTTACAAAGCAGGCTCCCAGAGATCAGGTTCTTAGCAATTGCAGGAACATGCTTCACTCCTTGAAGCGTCAGAGTGTTCCCCGATGTGAGTTTCAGCTCCACCGTCCTGATCCTCAGTACTTCAGCTTGTGCCTGGTTTGCCATTATGACTTTTTCGGAAGTTGGCTCATATGAGTCGAACCATTCCTTGTCTGAGCAGACATGATATGTCGCACCAGTGTCTATCCACCAGTCCGAGTCAACCCTCATATTTGCAACCTGTGCTATCATTGCAACCAGATTAGTAATCATAGAAACCTTACTAGGCTCACCTTTTTCTGGTTCCTTGCAGTCACTTTTGTAGTGGCCCTTCTTGCCACATTTGTAACAAGTCACACGGGACTTGGACTTCTGATTCTTGAATGAAGGACTCTTCACTTTCAGATTAGTGAAGTCCTTCTTCTTCTTATGAGGAGAAGCCGCCTGCTTCCCCTTGTACTCTCTGGTTTGGACCAGATTTGCTTTCGCCAGTTGTTTGGACAGAGAATCCATCTTCTGTTGAGAGCGCATCTCGTCCTCAACATGGATCTCTTGCAGGAGATCTTCCATACATATGTCCAGCTTCTTGCGGTGCATCCTTGCATAGAAGTTGCTCCAACCCGCAGGAAGTTTAGAGACGATTCCTCCAACGACAAACTTGTCAACAAGAGGCATCTTCTCGTCATCCAATTTTTGGCACAGCTTCAAAAACTTCTTTACTTGGGGCAGCATAGCCTTCTCATCTTCGAAGGTCCACTTGTGGTATCTTTCAACCAAGAAGATCTTGGACCGATTCTCGTCATCTTCATACAATTTCCCCAAGGAGTCCCAAATCTCTTTGGCAGAATTCTTTTTGGAATAGGACTCTGCCAGAGAGTCTTCCATGCTATTGAGAATCAACAGTTTATAGATACTGTTTTCTCTAATCCATTTTGCCTGCTTGGACTTAGCAGCGGTAATAACTTCTGCGGTTCCGATTTTTGGAACGATCGGTTCTTCCTCATTCAGCACGTGGTCAACTTCCACGAGTTGAATGTTTAAGGTTACTTTTCGTTTCCAGATTTGGAAATATTCGCCGTCGAATTTCTCCAACTTGTTAAAGTCGGTATTGACGAGCGATGCACGTGAGTTATCCATCTTTTCGATATAGCTTTGAGATTGTTAGTCCCTTGGCGAACAATCGATAGAAAAACTCGATTTCAGAAACAATCGTAAAGACAATGTTTCCAGCAACAACACCCTAAAGAAGGTGATGTTGTATTACGAGAATCTAAAAAGATTTCGTAATATTTCTCGAAGGCAACTGAACCGTATAACTTCTAAAGAGAAGCCACAGTATTTTCGAAGGCAACAGAGGAAGAAGAAAAACTGCTGGGGTGAAAGATCACCGGCGCTCAAAGCTATATCCGCCTTACGGACAAGCCTCCAGGAACCAGCAAGTTCGAAGAGAACTTTAGAACGCTGGCCAAAATATCGACTCCTCGGAATAGCAGCAGCACTTCTCTCTCTCTCTCTGGAAAAATTTCTGAGTATTTTTTGTTACCTTGGAGAGAGGAGATGCTTCTGATATTATAGGCACGAGATGGGCTTTTCAAATTCTGAACGCACGCCAAAGTGCCATCAAAAAGCCACATTAAGCCTCAAAAGCCCATTAGCCCAAGCCCAAGCCCGAGTCCGAGTCCGAGTCGTTAAGCCCCTTCGGGGCTTAGCTCCAATAGATTTAACTCTATTTTCATTTGGCCAAAAGTTGGTTTCTTATTCTCACCTCTATGTAAAATCCCCCCACATGGCACCCTCCATTGGGCCTCAACCCATGTGCATCTCTCTATTCCTTCATAAGTAATATATAGAGATACATATTGGTGTGATTTTTCGATGTGGGACTATCTTTTAACAATAGAATGTTGTGAACACACAACACATAGAATAAAACACCAACAAATCATACCATGTATTTCCAACAATAATAAATGATCGTTAGCCTACAAACAAATATGTAACTGACTTTCCACTTTTCACAACAAATAGAACAAGAGGAAGCTACGAAATATATAATCAATACTGCCTTCTTCGAGGTCTGTCCCATGAAGTAATAGCTAACCTCTCCTTATGTGCCTTGTTTAACAGCCACAAAGACAAAATTGTAAGTTTCATAAAGTTGATATAGAGGATGTGTGCAGTAACGAAAGGAGCTATTCGAGTTGTACTCAAAGAGGGGAAAATTTCTTAGTGGAATTTAAGCAAATACTTGATGAGCATACATGAAAAAGAGGTAATGAGAAGCCCAATTTGTCATACTAGAGATTTGATCCAAATATTTGAGGAATTAATCAAGTGGTAAGGAGAAGATCAATTGATGAGGGCTTACCTACTAGGGATTCGAAACTGAGCTCGTGACTGGTCGGTCGAGCTCCCGCTTGCTCAAACCCTCATCGAAGGAACTTATCGGTGTCATCCACCAGAATCGACTTGTCGAGGATACTTATTGGCCACCGAAAGAGGATATCCATCGGAGGACTTTGTCAGAGTCGACGGTTGTCTTCGAGTCGGTCGTCGTCGGTCTCAAGATTGATATCCACCGGCGACCTCCAAGTCCAAATTCAAACCAAGTTGAACAAATAAGTAGACAAACTTGAGAACAAACCCTAACCCTAGCCTAATTTGAGTACGAACCGGAGGATTCGTGGAGCGACAGGGATCCTGAAAGCAGAGATGGAGGGTTTTGGCTTGGCGGCGATGGCGGAGGCGAGTTTTGTCCACTTCCCGACTTGGCGGCCGGGGAGCTCCAGACGGAGGATGACCAGAGAGACGATCTGGCATCGGCTGAGCCATTCCCGAGCCATTCCTCCTCTATAGAGAGAAAGAGGGGGGAAAGATTTTCTCTTAAGAGGAGAAGGGGTTTCTCAGGAGAAGAAGGAGAGGAAGTAGTAAAATGGAAAGGAGCTAGCTAGGGCTCGGGGGATAGAAGTGATTAAAAGAAGAAAAAGTTCAAAGTAATTACCAAAATAGCAGCTGAAAAAATCCTGCCAAATTTTTTGCTCATACATACTTGACGGTTATCACCGAACCGTTACTAAATAAAATGATATTTCTTGACGGATCCTCTAAAACCGTCAACTATTATGCTATAAAATTGCTACAGTAACAAAAAAATGGCATCTCTTGACGTAAGCCTAAATACGTCAAGATAACCCCTAGTGTTGGCGGTTTTCGACGACCGTCAACTTATAAACTGTCAAGAATCATCATTTTTCTTGTAGTGGATCAATGGCAAATTCCTAGAAAAATACTATGCTTAATGAATAGGAATGCTCAATGTAAAAATGTACAGTATATGCATTTTTAAAATTCCCCAACAGTATAAATGTACAGTAAGACATTTATTTCCGTAGAGTAACTTTTTAGCTATTATCTGTATTCAAGAGTATTTGATGTGTTACGGATAATAGATCCACCTAAAACTTCCCCTATAGAATTTCATATTCTTAGTAGAGTTAGAAATTCTCTAAATAAAATAAAAAGAATTCCCAGTAAAATCATGGATAACAAATCCATTTAAAAATCACCAGCAGATTAAACCTAAATACACTTGAAAAGCAGGCTTTTGTTTTCCCTAGAATTATTTTTCTCGAGCTATTATCGATATTCAAGAGTTTTGAATATGTTATGGATAATAGATCCTCCAAATTTTGTCAATGGAATAGTCCTCAGATCCTACGAAATGTTCTCATTGATATAACAAATTAAGTTTCCCCAACATGTGACTTATTCTTAGAGCCCAGTTGCTCTAAGGATGTCTTATTTTTGATCCTCAGTTGGTGGAAATAAATATTATTCAAAAGTGGTTCATGTTCATATTACGTCTAAACTATCTTCTTTACTCTTATCCAATGGAATGAGCATGTCTTTAAAGTCCACATGCTTTAAAAACGTCTTATTTTGATCCCCAGATGAGTTGAAAATAATTAACTTCCTAGAAAATAGTCATGTCTATATCATCTCTGAACTATTTTTTATAAAAATTGAATCCCCATAAAGTTTCTGTCGTGTTGCTATTACCTCTAAGCAGATATGTTAAAAGTAGGATCCTAACTGGAAAGTTTTCTGTCCATATAACATCTGAGCAAATATTCTACTTGTCAACCCTTCTCTATTACGTCCATATTTCCTCTGATAGTCTTTGGTGTTTCAACTTATTATCATACCTAGTTTTGGATATGCCATGGGTAATAAGTCTATTATTTTTACCTCAAGAGAAGTGCAATATTTTACTATGCACGTCTTACCTCTGGTAAAGTAATTGCATTTTATGTTAAAAAGAGAGTTTGTAACCTAATACAAGCTCGACAGCTGCGAGGATAAGGCTTATGCTCAACCATTCAATTGCCCATAAACCCTAGGGATGACATAGTTGCAGAGTCAAATCATTAAATATCCAGCTATCTTTGCCTTCTGAACTCTGGGTACAGGTCCTGGCAAAATTAGTTGTAAATTTGGACCTCTGATGGTTCACCGTCCTTAACTATTGAATGATTCTTTTCACCATGTTCTCTTATCGAACTCTTGACTTCTTCATCAATCAAATGTTTTCTAATGGTGAAGAGGACCTTCTTTGGTTGATCATTATGTTCGGTAAGAGATGACTGTACCAGCTCGTAATATTGGGGGAGGATCCCTCTGATTTCTTTCCCTCCTTCACAAATTTGTGGCATATGTGGCGATGACGCGTTAATTCTTTATATTCCATTAGCTCTGGATTTTTTTTTATGATCAGTAAATTCTTCGTTACAAGGGATATACTCTTCATAAGGTTCATCACCCATGGTAGTTTTGAAACTGCATTTATCTCGTGTAGTACAAGTTCTAAATCGCCACCAGGCGTAAACAATGTCCCGGTATGACAATTGTATAGTTCAATTGGAGAGAAAACATGTGTTGATTCACCATTAACCCATAATTGGCGATTCTTAAAGCATAGTATAGGCCAATCTCTTTAAAAAATGTCTTATACATCGCGAACATCCACAAGGTAAAATGCTCCAAGACTTAGTATGGTGAGTCCAGCCAATTAGACCAAGAGGACTTGAGGGATATGATTTCTTCCTTTCTAAAAGCTGGTGGCGAAGGTTTCTGCACTGAAGGTCAGGAGCTCGGGTCCTATATCGTTACCAT
>JANAVB010016475.1:0-37228 GCA_029216955.1 Iris pallida
AAATTTATAAATTTTGGACCTTTTGTGGAGCCGACTTCGTCAGCTCGTAACTCCGCCATCACAGCTCCGGTTGCCGCGCTACAAGTTTCTATGCACAGCTGGTATAACCCTCTTCTTGTCTCTTAAGTTTTGTTTTATTATAAGCACGTTTGGTTGGTCAAATTCGACGCCAAAGTTAGCCGTCCGAATTCTTTAATTTGCACATGTTAAATTCCATTTTTGAACCCGGGACTCCAGGTTCAATTCTAAAATCACTAGTAGACTCGTGGTGTCATTCTGGCATGTTTCATATAAGTTTGCTTGATTTGGAGAATGTGGGCCCTGGCACGCATTTCGGTGAAGCGGATCCCATATTCCGAGTCAACGGGTCACTTTGAGATCGGCTCATCGAAATCCAATTCTGGATATACCGTTGAGTTTGTATCGTCATTCTAGATTCGTTGACATATAATTTGCCGAGTTTTGAAGACATTTGCTCCAGCACGCATTTCCGTGCAAACCGGATTCTAAATATCTGCGTCAACGTGTCATTTTGAGATCGGCACATCGGAATCCTATTTTGGACATACCGTTGGGTTCGTATCATCATTCTGGATTCGTGGACATATAATTTTCTAGGTTTTGTAGACTTCTATCTTGACACATTTTTCGGTGCAAAGTGTGTCCAACGACGGACATCATTTTGACCCAAAATTACTATTTTGCCCTTGTGTCCAAATTGAACTTATGGGTAGGCTAGCCTAGCTAATTTGACCATTCTGGAAACGTTGGTGATATTTATTTTATCATCCGACAACATTTGTAGATTTTGCTTATGTATCATACTTAATTTGTAATTAATTATTTTTCCAGAAATTGTTACTTTCTGTTTTTGAATTTTTATATATATTTTAATTACTGTAAAAATCTAAAAAAAATTGTATTTAAATACTATGTTAATTTAGCTATTTTAATATAATTTTTTCAGTATTTAATAAGTAATTTTGGTATTTTATGAAAATAGGAAAACAGAACTCATTTTCAGAATACATGTGTTTGCTGATTTTTAAATATTTTATGAGGGTTTATAAATTCCAAAAAAATTAGTATAAATTTCTATAATTAACAAGGATCATTTTGGTATTTTATTTTATATATAATTGAGCTTTTTGTCTATCTCAAAAATTGTTGGAACATAGGGTACAGTTTGATTTATTTATGAATAGTTACAACTTGCAATATTTTGTGTTGTTTTGAGTTATTGTAGTATTAGACCTCACCCTACACTAGTATAAAGGCTCTAGGAAATTAGTTTGGATATAGTGTCACTTCACATTAGACTTTTATGCTAGGTCCCCACTTGGCTACTATCCAGTTAGGAGTCGTGTTACACCACGTGTAATCTTGAACATAACTTAGATGCTGAGTTTGTATATCATTATTGACAGGACACCGGACATCTATATCTTCGTACTAGTATTCTTGCTTTGCTCGAGGCAAGTACATCTACAAACTCATTTACTGTCTTTTAATGCTAGAACATGTATTAACCATGTTAAAATACTGATCCTTGAGGTAGCAAGTTAAAATCTTCACATGTTGTATTACTTTCAGTACCTGTCATGCTTAGGACAGTTCTTATATCTTTATATGCTTCTTACTGGTTCTCAGTACATGTTTCACTATGCTTTATACTGCTCTGAGCATTCACATGTTTTATACTGCTCTGAGTATTCACATGTTTTATACTGCTCCCAGTACCTGCCATACTTATACTGCTCCCAGTATCTCCCACATGTTTTTACTGTTCTCGTATCTCTCACATGTTAGAATATGGGTTATGGGAAAATTGACAGTTGAGTACGTGATCATGCCCCCCCTCTCCGTATGTATTTACCGAGCAAAGTTTTATTTTATATGATTTCTGCGTTCGTAGGTAACTCTCAAAGCTGTATTTGTGCGTATGTACATCTATCGCCTTTACACTTGTACGAAAGTATATTTTATTATGTGCCCCCAGCACATTGTACATCTAATGACCGATCACGTACCTGCTCCAGTTTTAAACATTAGATATACATGTGTCATCTTGACAAATGTATTTTACCGTAATTCCAGTCATACCATGATTCCAGATATGCCATGTTCCCTATGTTACTATGATACTGTGATCCCAGTTGTACCATGAGGCCATGTTTCCAGTATTTCCTGTTTTATAGACTTATCACACCATGTTTCTTATTGTACATCTCTTTCATTATATATTCAGTACTTTAGTTATAGAGGTTGTACTTGCTCCCGTCCTGACAGGATAACGTTGTAGGTATACTTTTCGATGAGGAAATGCTATGTATTACATATTATGGCACTGATTTTGAGGACCTGGCCTTAGCTCCAGAAGAGGCCCCAGCGGGGAACCTTGCTTAGCTATTTTTCATGTGTTTTGAGACTTAGACTTTGTTTTGAACTTATATTTGGATACTGGACTTTGTCTCCAGTTAGATACTTTGGAAGTGTATTATTTAGTCTATGCTTATTTTACCTTCGCTTATAGATGCTGTATTGTGATGAATCTTAAATGTGATATTAGAACTGTTAGCAGCTTAGATCCTTTATTGTCTATTCTTATAACAGCTTACTACGCTTTAACAAGCGTAGGCTAGACATGGCTCGGCCCGGCCCAACAATTTGGATAACGGGTCGTGACACCTAGGCTAGGGTTCTCTTGGTTGGTGGTGGAGTAAATGAAGAAGGAAGGAAGTAATGATGAGAGAGAAAGGGAAGGGGTTATAAATAAGGAGGGTGGTGGTAGGTAGGAGGGTTCACCTTTGGTTCATGATAAACCAAAGCAAACCAAGCCAAGCCGAACCAACCCAAGAATAAACCAATTAATGAAATGCTAGAATAAATCAAGCAGGGAGACATGCAATACGGGTCAAATTACGTATACGTATGCCAAGATACGTAATACGAACCACAGGCATTACAACTCTACCCACCGTAAAAGAATTCCGTCCTCGAAATTTAATTAAGTGGCTTGAGAGACATGGACAAGCTACATTAATCACATGCAAGTTATACTAGGCAATCCATCAAGCAATCTATCATGCAAGCAAGGAATCGAAGCCACGAGGCAAAAGGAAGACATTATACCTCACGAGTCAAATAGGTCGGGATATCGCGATCGGATATCATCCTCACGCTCCTATGTTGACTCTCACAAAGAGTGATGACCCCAAGCAACACGGACTAACTTGATAGTCTTGTTCTTGAGTGTCTTCTCTCTTCGGTCCAATATAGACACGGGCCTCTCCTCATACAAAAAGTTGGTACCAACAACCAATTCCGAATGATCCAGGATGTGGCTCGGGTCCGGGATATACTGTCGTAGTTGGGATACATGGAACACGTCATGCACCTCGCTTAGCGACGGCGGAAGAGCGAGACGATATGACACATCTCCTACTCGCTCCAGAATATCGAACGACCCTATATACCTAGGACTAAGCTTTCCCTGTACGCCGAAACGAATGACGCCACGAGTAGGCGAGATCCTAAGGAATACATGGTCGCCGACAGAGAATTCAAGGGGACGCCGATGAGAATCGGCCCAATGGAGCTGGCGATCTTGTGCCACGTGAAGATGATCCTTGACAATTCTGACCACCTCGATAGTCCGAGTAATCATTTTCGGACCGAGCATCTGCCTCTCTCCAACATCATCCCATGTTAAAGGGGATCGGCACTTCCTACCGTACAGTGCCTCGAACGGTGCCATCTGGATACTAGCTTGGAAACTGTTGTTGTACGAGAACTCCACCAGGTGCAGGTGATCTTTCCACGAACCACCGAAGTCGAGTGTACATGACCGCAACATATCTTCCAGAGTCTGGATCGTACGTTCTGACTGACCATCTGTCTGTGGATGATAAGCTGAACTGAACTGGAGACGAGTCCCCAAACTCTTCTGGAGACTCTGCCAAAAGTGTGATGTGAATCTTGAATCCCGGTCCGAGGTGATGCTGACTGGTACTCCATGCATCTTGACTATCTGCCTAAGGTATGTCTCTGCCAGCTGAGCTGTCGACTGACCAATTCTGAATGGGAGAAAGTGAGCCACCTTCGTGAGCCTATCAACTATAATCCATATGGCATCTCTACCAGCTGGGGACCTAGGTAATCCAGTCACGAAATCCATGGTTACATGCTCCCACTTCTATTCTGGAATCGGCAAGGGCTGAAGAAGTCCAGCTGGCCTCTGATGTTCAGCTTTAACATGTTGGCAAACCAAACACCGAGAGACAAACCGAGCTATCTCCCTCTTCATGTCATTCCACCAAAAGTGCTGTCGGATATCACGGTACATCTTCGTACCGCCCGGATGAATGGAATACTGAGAACTGTGAGCTTCTGCCATGATCTAATGTCTGATATCTCTACTGGGTACACAAAAACGTTTACCATATTGAAGTGTACCATCTTCATAAATGCAAAGCTCCGATCTTCGTCCCGCCTCACACTCTGTCCTGAGTCGCTGAAGCTTAGAATCTGCTGACTGAGCTATCTTGATCCTCTCAACTATGCTGGACTGAACTTACATACTGGCCATCAATGCCACATTGGTTGGAAGGACAACTTCTATACCCATCTTCTGAAGATCTTCTAATAATTCTGGTTGAGTTGTTAGAAAGTAAACTCCGACTCTCCTGCTCAATGTATCTACAACAACGTTGGCCTTCTCCGGGTGATACTGCAGGTTGACATCATAATCCACAAGTAGCTCTAGCCATCTCCTCTGACGCATGTTGAGATCCTTCTGGGTAAATACATACTTCAGGCTCTTATGGTTGGTGAAAATCTCTACCCTATCTCCATACAAGTAATGTCTCCAAAGCTTCAGTGCAAACACTACTGCCGCCAACTCTAAGTCATGGGTTGGGTAATTCCTATCATGTTCACGAAGTTGACGTGACGTATAAGCTATTACCTTCCCATGCTGCATCAAAACACATCCTAAACCTCTGTCTGAAGCATCACAATATACTGAGAATCCCCCGGTCCCATCTGGAAGCGTGAGAATGGGAGCCGTCATCAAGCCTCGCTTCAACTGCTCAAAAGAACTCTGACACTCTGCTGTCCAAGCAAACTGCACATCCTTGCGGGTTAACTGGGTCAATGGCGCTGAAATCCGAGCAAAGTCTGAAACAAATTGCCGGTAGTAGCCGGCCAAGCCAAGAAAACTACGAACTTCTACAACTGTGCTGGGCACTGGCCATGTCTCAATGGCCACGATCTTCTGGGCATCCACTTCTACTCCTCCTTTGGTGATGATATGACCCAAGTATGAAATACGATTGAGCCAGAACTCGCATTTACTGAACTTGGCATACAATTGGTGCTCACGAAGAATCTCGAGGACAACTCTGAGATGCTGCTCATGCTCCGCTTCACTCTTGCTGTAGACCAGGATGTCATCTAGGAACACTATCACAAACTGATCCAAATAAGGCATAAAGATACGATTCATGAGGTCCATGAATACAGCCCGCATTGGTTGCTCCAAATGGCATAATAAGGAACTCCCAATGCCCATATCTAGATCTGAAAGCTGTCTTCGGGATGTCCTGCTCTCTGACTCTGATCTGATGATATCCTGAGCGCAAGTCGATCTTCAAAAATACTGCTGCCCCCTTGAGTTGATCAAACAAGTCATCTATCTTCGGGAGCGGGTATCTGTTCTTGATTGTCACTGAGTTTAAGGTACGATAATCAACACATAACCTGGACATACTATCCTTCTTTTTCACAAGAAGCATCGGTGCTCCCCAAGGTGATCCACTAGCACGAATGAATCCCTTGGTCCTAAGTTCTTCAATCATCTTGTACAATATCTCCAACTCTGATGACGCCATTCTGTAGACTCTTTCCGACACTAGGGCTGTCCCGGGAATCAAGTCTATGGTGAACTCGATCTCCGGCTCTGGCGGCATCCCTGGAAGCTCTTCTGGAAAAATATCTGGAAACTCCTCGACTATCCGGGGGAACTGCACTGCTGCCACAGCCATCTGCAATACCGGAGGAGAAGGTTCAACTTTGCCTTGTGAAAAGGAAAACTCTGGCTCGCCTGGAATGCTAAAAACAACCCTGCCAATATGGCAGTCTATTCTAGCATACTGGTTCCTCAACCAATCTATCCCTAAGACCACATCATAATCAGCCATCGGGAACTCTATCAATCTAGCGAGAAATTCTCTACCGCTAACTACGATCCGACACGAGGAAAATACTCTATCTACTCCCACGAGTCCGTTACCAGTAAGTATATTGAGCCTTACTGATAATGACTCGGGCTCCAATCTTATCCGTGTCGCGAATCGTACAGACATAAATGAATGCGATGCACCAGAATCAAATAAAGCTGAAGCTGAAAAGGAGTTGACGAGAATAATACCTGCCACTACCTCTCCTGGTGCCAATCCTCCCTCTACGGTCATTACCATAGCCTGACCATGCCCTCGGGGTGCTGGTCCCCTCTGCTGAAATCCTCGCTGCCTGTTCTGGATCTGGGCTTGGGCTTGCGCATACTGCTGGGGATTTTGCTACTGAAACAATTGGGTCTGAGGCGGCAAGGGCCTCGGCAACGGGTACTGTTGCTGCTGCTGGACTGGTACTGGGGCTGGTCCTCTAACCGAAGGACTAGAAAGGTTGATGAAGAGGAACTGCCCCTATTCGGGCAGTCCCCAACCCTGTGGTACGGTGCTCCATAAGCCAGGCACAATCCCCGTGCCCTGCGACACTCTGCCACTACATGCCCTGGCTTTCCACAATGAGTGCAACCCACTGCGGAAGCCTGCTTCTGCCTCTGCTGCTGCTGGGGATACGTCGGGGTTGAATGCTGAACCGACGTAACTGAAGCCGCTCGCCTCGGAGTTCCAATGGTCAAAATCCTGGCTGCCGGGGCTGGTGCCGAAGATTGGTTCATCTGGCCGTGAGATCGCTTCCGACCTCCGGTCCTGTCCACAATCTGCTGGGAGGTATACTCATGCCTCCTAGCTGCTTTCAATACTGCATCGAAGGTCTGATGCTCAAACTGCTCCACTGCTAATAAGATCTCGAGATGGAGCCCCTGCTGAAATCGCTGGGCTCTATCATACTCGGTTGCCACCAAGGTGGGAGCAAACCGACTGAGTCTAGAAAACTCGGCCGCATATCCGTCGACCGTCCTGCCCATCTGCTTCAGATTGGTGAACCTCGTCTGTAGATCGTACCGAGCTACAACATCAAATACTTGGTCTGGAATCTCTCTCTGAATACTGTCCAAGCAATGGGTGCTGCTAATCCCACGGCCTGTGCCGCCCACCAGCTGCGGGCAAGATCTAATAACTGTAGGCGCACTACGGCCACCTTCTCGTTCTCTGGGGTCCTGGCTGCTTCTAGAATCAACTCTGTGTCCTGAAGCTAAACATCTGCGGCGATAACATCTTCGCTACCATCAAAGAAGGGAGGGTTCAAGCGCTTGAAGCTGTTGGCCGCGCTGCTACCCTGATGACCTCCTCTGGTCAGAGCATTCGTCACTGCCTGGTGCAAGGCATCTCCTCGACGATCTTGGGAAGCTATCAATGACCTGATGAGATCCACAAGTGTGCCATCATCAGGCTCTGCAGGCTGAACTGGCTGGACCGGTGGTTCTCCTCCAATAGGTACGACTCTGGAGGCTACTCCCAAATGCTGGGCTTGATCTCCAGGTTGCTGCTGGTCCACGGGAGGTGCTCCGCCTTGCTGATCGACAGGGCCAGGTACAATGCCGCTGAAGAAGACGACATGGAGAACAATAAGGAAGGACCAAGACAAATCAACGATACAAGCATGTGATCAGATCAAGGATCCAGGGATTAAGAGAATACGAACAGAGATCAAGGGCGAGTGCTGATTGAGATATCTATTCGGTAAACCCTCACATATCTTAATTTACAAGACCTGCAAGGGCCACCACTTAAACCATGTCACGCCCCAGAGCCAGAATACTGGGGAGCGGGGGCGGACATAGCCATCTACGTATATTGAAGTGCAAACCACCTCGCTAATCTGTCACAGCTGTATAGATACATGAGGGTTTAACTACAAGCCAACAGTCTCTTATGGTCATGAATAAGCCTAGTGTCTCAATCACAAGCAAGTAAGCAAATGTCACAAGATGTAAGATCACCAAATATACAATAGTAAGGCGTCCCAAACATTACATATTCAGCTGATCATGAAGCTAGTCGTTACAAAATATGAAGACTAGCAAGATTTTAGTCATACATGATCAACCCTAGGATCTGTCAATCATGTTACAGCCCGTAGGAAGACAGTAAGTAAAGGTGTAATCGAGCTAAACAGGTGCTCGTCGGCTAAACGCCTCAAAAAAATATTTTTACAATAAAGTGGGAGAGCCAAAAATAACCCACACGTTGCCCGGATTACGCCTGGTGGTCACCATCGGGCTGGAAAGTCGGTAGATCCTCTGGAGCTGCTCCAAAATCTGGCCATACAAAACCAGCTGGGTCAGATCCCAGAAAGAGCAAGTGCCACAAAGGAAGCTTCACTTAGGAACTAAAACTAGCAATTAGCACAGGAGTATAAGTAAGAACTGGAAATATGAAAATATCAGGATGATATACGACGAGATAACCATGGAACTATTCGGATAACCAGGTTACAACCCGTAAACCAAACAAGGACCGGGGTTATAACCCTTCATCTGAATGGAACTTAGTTTTCCACCATTTATCGGCAAGATAATAAGAAAATCAGGTCATGTAACAATATGGTATAGGATCAAGACAAGACTTATACTGATCATTCCCCATTCAACAATCACAGCCAAGCAATAAGTACGGTTTGATACTTTAACTAACTGGGTTATCACAGGCCTAGTTACTAGCAAGATGCAGTAAGATTATTCCACAGCCACAAGCCCTACAGACCATCCAGGTTACCTAGGTCGAATATTAGGGGTTGAATTCAAGTGGGTACATTGTCCAGGAAACGCATGTACCCTTAAGTGACTTAGAGGGTGCAACACATGACAGTGTGCTGGAAATATGCCCTACTCGATGACAGGCTACAGATCTCAAGCGCGCCCAGGTAACGAGATTGCCTGTAGCTGGGAAATCTCTTCATGACTACTGTGTTATTCTAGTTATTAGCCTTAGTCTATTTCAGTTGGTACTCCTGACCGTGGTACTCAGGGGTCCCATCCTAAGCATGATGCAAGACAAGACTGGTTCATTTGTACAAGCACAATCGCCCACGGTGTCCAGGTTATTCATACTTATCATGTCATGTTACGTTAGCTGTCGCAACAGCAATTCGAGACATATTATGCCAGGTTTACTTGTCATGAGTGCGCCACGATGGGCCACTATCATATATTATCATGTCGTGCCCATGTATCGTGTCAGGTTCATGTATCATGTCGTGTTCATGTCATAATTATCCCATATTACACTAAGGATCAAGAGAAACAACACGGATAAGGTAACAAGATTTGTCATGGCAAAACAAATGGTACAAGAGATAAAAAGGGGTGCCAGGGACAGCATGCACTAGCAAACAACATGCGCCAACAAACAGCATGTGCCAGCAAAACAGCATGCACCAGCAAACAGCCAGCTGTTGACACAAAGTCACAGTCAACCAAATATTGACTACATTGACTAAATAATATTTGTATTAATTCAATACGACACACGACGACTGCATTCAGTTCAAGACAGATGACAGCTCAGTCTCCGGCTCTCAGTGTGTTCTGGAGTCTGTATTTTATAATTTTATTGAGTCTAGACTTGTGTACTCTGAGTCATGCTGAGCTCTTGGAACTTAGTCTATAACCTACCCAAAATCCCAAGCTCCACTGAACCAAAAACTGCCCACTAGTCCCCTTAGAACCACTCTGTGCTCTGGAGACAGAGTTCGGGCCGAACTCTGCCTCCACACAGAGTTCGGGCCGAACTCTGTCCCCTAGAAATCATGAACCCTAATTTTAGGGATAGCTAGTTGCTAGTTGTCCAACGGCCAAATTTTTGAATTTTCCTACCCGAATTCTGGCCGAATTCTGCCTATAAAAACACTATAAATAGGGCATGAATTCTCTCATTTCAATCCATCCAATCTTCTCTTCTATTCTCTCTTATAAGCTCAATAAGCCATACCCTTCCCATCTACTAGCCGCAAGCCTCCTAAGTCTCGAGTGCTCAGCATCTCTCAGTTAGGATTCTTGTACAAGAGTCGAAGAAGTCGCTTGGACAATTCCAAGCAAATCGCCAATGCGATCCTCTGTTAGAAGTTGACGTGCTCTTCTGAAGAAAAGGCACGGGTTGTAAACTACTATTTCACAAATAGTGGATTTAATCCTGAGCTAGAGTTCTCAGGCCTGGACTAGTCCTCCACGAGGGAAACCAGGTTAAAATCGCTGTGTTTGCGTATGCTCTTCTGCTCTTCATTTATTTTCCGCACTTTACTCTGATTATTTATTATCGGTGAAAGAGTTATTTTTAATTGGCTATTTTTCTATATAAACTCTATTCACCCCCCTCTAGAGTTGCCAAACTGTTCTTCACCAGCAACAGCATGAGCTAGCAAATAACATGCGCCAGCAAAACAGCATGCGCCAGCAAACAGCCAGCAACAGCATGCGCCAGGAAATAGCATACGCCAGGATAGCATGCGCCAGCAAGTAGCATGCGCCAGCAAATAGCATGAAACAGCTTTTTGCCAGCAAACAGCATGTACCAGGAAACAGCATGCGCCAGGACAGCATGCGCCAACAAACAGCGTGCGCCAGTGTCACGCCCTAGAACCAGAATACTAGAGAGCGGGGGCAGACATAGCCAGCTACGTATATTGAAATAGAATACATCTCAACTATACGGTCACGGTTGTCTATATGTTTACTACAAGCCAGCAGTCTCTTAAGGTCAAGCCTATTGTCTCAATCTCAAGCAATTAACAGAGTTACAAGATGTTAGAGCATCAAATATATATATAAGGCGTCCCAAATATTACATATTGGATGATCATGAAGCTAGTCGTACAAAATGATGGGACTAGCAAGAGTTCAGTCATACATGATCAACCCTAGGATTTTAATCATATTTATAGCCCGTAGGCAGACAGTAAGTAAATGTGCATCGAGCTAACAGGTGCTCGTCGGCTAAACGCCTCAAAGAATAAATTTACATATAAGTGGGTGAAACAAAAGGGAAAACCCACTCTTGGCCCGGGTTCCGTCTAGTTGTCACCATTGGGCTGGAAGCTTGGTAGATCCTCGGGAGCTGCTCCGAAATCTGGCCACACAAACCAGCTGGGTCAAACCCCAGAAAGAGCAAGTGCCACAAAGGAGGCCACAAATAAGAACAAAAAGCATATCAGATCATAAAGAATAAAAGAAGGTACAAGTAGTAAGGTACACAGGGCGATAAACGACTAGGGACGTGGAACCATTCCGGTAGCCAGGTTACAATCCTTAACCAAACAAGGACCGTGATTGTACCCCTTCGCCTGAATAGCTCACTGTCTCTACCCATTTATCGTTAAGATAAATAAAACAAACATGTTCAGGAGATAGCAGGTACTGGAGCTAGACAAGACTTAGACAAGGCTGGACACCATCCATTCGCAATCGGCCAAGCAAGTACTACGGCTTACTACTTTAACTAACTAGGGTTATCACAAGCCTAATTACTAACAAGATGCAAGTGAGAATTCCAGTCCCAAGCCCTGCAGACCATCCAGTTATCCTTCCGCGGGTTGAGAGTATGGTTGGGTACATCGCCCAGGAAACGATATACCCTTAGGTGACTTAGAGGGTGCAACACATGACAGTGTGCTGGAAATGTGCTCTACTCGTCGGCAAGCTACAAGTCCATTAAAGCGCCCAGATAACGAGATTGCCTGTGACTGGGAATTCTCCATGTTCTAGTTTGATCTAATAATTAGCCTAATCCAATTTAGCGCGAGTCCCTGGCCGTGGTACCCAGGAAGTCACGTCCTAGACATGATGCAAAACAAGACAAGTGGATTGTGCAAACAAGCGAGCAGGAACACCCACGGTGTCAAGGCAAGTCAAGTCAAGTTATCAAGTCAAGTCAAGTCAAGAGTGCGCCGCCACGGGCCACTATCAAGTTATCAAGGTAAATCATGTCAGGGTACTGTCAGGGGTGCGCCACGACGGGCCACTATCAAGTCAGGTTGGTCGTGTCAGGAGTGCACCACTACGGGTCACTGTCATGTTGTACTAGTTCCTTGTTATACCATGCTGTGTATAATAGTTATTCCAAACATATTAAGCAAAATCAAGTTCATGCCAAAAGGCATAAGGATATAAAATGGGTGTAAAATACCTAATAAATACTAATATAAAATAGGACTATAGAAGAGCCAAGATCAAGAAATAACAAATTCATCATAGACAAGTAGGTTGTGCAGGGTATGCACTGCGCAGGGTGCCAAGTGCGCAGGGTGAGCTGCGCAGGATACCAACTGCGCAGGGTGCCAAGTGCGCAGGGGCAGATGGCGCACAGGTGGATTGTGCAGAAGGAAGACTGCGCAGGAGTGAACTACGCAGGAGTTGGTTGCGCAGAGATGGTTTGCGCAATGGTCGATTGCGCTGGGGTTACTTTGCGCATGGCTGGCTTGCGCATGGCTAGCTTGCGCCAGCGCAATCCAGCGCAGTGCAAAGCACTGGCCTAGTGATTGCGCAAACGGCCATGCGCTAAAGAGCACAGGCCAGGGGTGCGCAATCGGCCATGCGCTAAAAAGCGCAAGGCAGGGGGCTGTTCTTCCTGGCCGAGAGCAAGTCCAAAAATACCAAAAACTTCAATTCTTCATATTTTTGTCAAATCAAAACCAATCTAGATTTTCAAAGTTCTAACTTGAGTAAAATTGAATTCTCTTCCACATGGAAGCATCAAAACAAGCAAAAATCAAAGTTTAATAGATCAAAACCAAGGATTTCCGAAAATGGTTAAAACCTAGATCTAGAAGAATGAAAGCTCCAAATCACAAAATTCCAAGTTCTAATGTTGATCTATATGTCCTAATCTATCAAATGGATAAATAAAATTGGGGTGCTTATTTGTTGGCAAGGTGCACTTGTCTATTGGTTGGGGAGTTGTGTGGAAGAAGGAAGAAGAAGAAGTTTGTAAGAAATAATGAGAGAATAAAGAGGAGAGAGAAAAGTAGGTGGAGTTATAAAGTGGGGTGGTTGTGGTGTGTTGAGGGAGGAGTGTAGGTTAAGGTGTTCCACTCATGATGAACCAAACCAACCAACTTCCACAAAATAAAACCAAGCCATGGTCCAAAACCCATTTACGAGAAACCAAAATCCGTAAGTCGAGAAAATAAAATACGTGCCAAAATCAAATACGAGCATAAATACGAAATACAGGAAATGGGGGTGACAACTCTACCCACCTTCAAAGAATTCCGTCCTCGGAATTTAATCAAGGAGCTAGAGATTGCCACGACAAGCCATACTAAGCACAGACAAGTTACACTAAGCAGTTCAATCATACAATCATACAATGCAAGCAAGGAAAGGAAAGCGTAAGGCATAAGAAAGACATTATACCTCAAAAGTCAAACAGGTAGGGATATCGCGATCGGATGTCGTCCTCACGCTCCCACGTTGACTCACCTAGAGAGTGATGACCCCAAGCAACAAGGACTAAGTTAATAGTCTTGTTCTTGAGCGTCTTTTCTCTCCGGTCCAATATAGACACGGGCCTCTCCTCATACGAAAGGTTGGTACCAACAACCAATTCTGAATGATCTAGGATATGGCTCGGGTCCGGGATGTACCGTCGTAATTGGGACCATGGAATACATCATGTACCTCACTTAGCGACGGCGGAAGAACGAGACGATAGGACACATCGCCTACTCGTTCCAGAATATCGAACGGCCCTATATACCTAGGACTAAGCTTTCCCCGTACGCCAAAACGAATGACGTCGCGGGTAGGCGAGATCCTAAGGAATACATGGTCGCCGACGGCAAATTCTAAGGGACGCCGATGAGCATCGGCCCAATGGCGCTGGCGATCCTGAGCAACTCGGAGGTGATCTCTGACTTTCCTGACCACTTCAACCGTCTGAGAAATCAGTTCTGGACCGAGCATCTGCCTCTCTCCGACATCGTCCCATGCTAACGGGGATCTGCACTTCCTACCATACAGAGCCTCGAAGGGTGCCATCTGGATACTGGCCTGGAAACTATTGTTGTACGAGAATTCCACCAGGTGCAGGCGATCCTCCCACGAACCACCGAAGTCAAGGGTACATGACCGCAACATATCTTCGAGAGTTTGTATAGTACGCTCTGACTGCCCATCTGTCTGCGGATGATACGCTGAGCTGAACTTGAGACGAGTCCCCAAACTTTGATGAAGACTGCGCCAGAAGTGCGATGTGAATCTCGTATCCCTGTCTGATACTATGCTGACTGGCACTCCGTGAAGTCTGACGATCTGCCTGAGATACATCTCTGCTAGCTGTGCCGTCGACTGTCCAACTCTAAACGGAAGAAAGTGTGCCACCTTGGTAAGCCTGTCCACAATGACCCAAATAGCATCTCTGTCTGCCGGAGATCTGGGTAACCCAGTCACGAAATCCATGGTAATGTGTTCCCATTTCCATTCTGGGATCGGTAAAGGTTGAAGAAGTCCAGCTGGCCTCTGATGTTCAGCCTTGACCTGTTGGCAAACCAAACATCGAGAGACATACCGGGCTATCTCCCTCTTCATACCATTCCACCAAAAGTGTTGACGAATATCTCTGTACATCTTCGTGCTGCCTGGGTGGATGGAATACTGCGAACTGTGAGCCTCTGCCATGACTTCCTGTCTGATATCTCCACTGGGTACACAAAGACGCGTGCCGTGTCGAAGTGTACCGTCTTTATGGATACATAACTTTGGCCTTCTTCCTGCTTCACACTCTGCTCTGAGCTGCTGAATCTTGGAATCTGTTAACTGTGCGTTCCGGATCCTCTCAACTATGGTGGACTGAATCTGTAGGCTGGCCATCAAGGCCATATTGGAAGGAAGAACCACTTCAATACCCATCTTCTGAAGATCTGCCAATAGCTCTGGTTGCGCCGTCAGGAAATAAACTCCGGCTCTCCGGCTCAACGCATCTGCTACAACGTTGGCCTTCCCTGGATGATACTGCAAATCCACATCGTAGTCCACCAGTAGCTCGAGCCATCTTTTCTGCCGCATATTAAGATCCTTCTGGGTGAAAACATACTTCAGGCTCTTATGATCAGTAAATATCTCCACTCTGTCTCCGTACAAGTAGTGCCTCCACAACTTAAGTGCAAACACTACTGCTTCTAGCTCCAAGTCGTGGGTCGGGTAATTCTTTTCATGATCACGGAGTTGACGTGACGTATAAGCAATTACCTTCCATGCTGCAATCAAAACACATCCCAATCCTCTGCCTGAAGCGTCGCAATAAACTGTGAATCCTCCGGTCCCATCTGGAAGGGTAAGAATGGGAGCCGTTATCAAACCTCGCTTCAACTTCCCAAATGATTCCTGACATTCTGCTGTCCAAACGAACGGCACATCCTCGCGGGTCAACTGGGTCATCGGCGCTGAAATCCTTGCAAAATCTGAGACGAACCGCCGGTAGTAGCCGGCCAATCCAAGAAAGCTGCGAACTTCTGCCACTGAGCTGGGTACTGGCCATGACTCGATAGCCACAATCTTTTGGGGATCCACTTCCACTCCTCCTCTGGTAATGATGTGACCCAAGTAAGAAATGCGATCGAGCCAGAACTCGCATTTACTGAACTTGGCGTACAACTGGTGCTCTCTGAGAATCTGGAGGACAATTCTGAGATGCTGCTCGTGCTCTGCTTCACTCTTGCTGTAGACCAGGATGTCATCAAGGAACACTATCACAAACTGATCCAAGTAAGGCATGAAAATACGGTTCATGAGGTCCATGAACACTGCCGGCGCATTGGTCGCTCCAAAGGGCATAACTAGAAACTCCCAATGCCCGTACCTAGATCTGAACGCCGTCTTCGGGATGTCTTGCTCTCTGACTCTGATCTGGTGGTATCCTGACCGCAAGTCTATCTTCGAGAAAACTGAAGCCCCCTTGAGTTGATCAAACAAGTCATCTATCCTCGGGAGAGGGTATCTGTTCTTGATTGTCACTGAGTTCAAGGTACGATAATCAACACATAGCCTAGACGTACCATCCTTCTTTTTCACAAGAAGCATCGAGGCTCCCCAAGGTGATCCACTTGCACGAATGAATCCCTTGGTCCTGAGTTCTTCAATCATCTTGTATAAAATCTCCAACTCTGAAGGCGCCATTCTGTAGACTCGCTCTGATACTGGTGCTGTCCCGGGAATCAAGTCAATGGTGAACTCGATCTCCCGCTCTGGTGGCATCCCTGGAAGTTCCTCTGGAAAGACATCTGGAAACTCTTCAACTATCCGGGGCAACTGCACTGCTGCTACTGCCATCCGCAATACTGGAGGAGATGACTCTACTGTGCCTCTGGAAAATGAAAACTCTGGCTCTCCGGGAATACTAAAGACCACTCTGCCAGCATGGCAGTCTATCCTAGCATAATAGTTCCTCAACCAATCCATGCCTAGGACTACATTATAGTTTGCCATAGGAAACTCTATGAGCCTAGCGGGGAACTCTCTACCGCTAACTACGATCCGACACGAGGAAAACACTCGATCTACTCTCACAAGACCATTACCAGTAAGTATATTGAGCCTCACTGATAATGACTCGGGCTCCAACCCTATCCGTGTCGCGAATCGTGCAGACATGAATGAATGCGATGCACCAGAACCAAATAATACAGATGCTGGAAAGGTGTTGACGAGAATAGTACCTGCCACTACCTCACCTGGTGCAACTTTTTCTTCCATGGTCATCATCATAGTCTGACCTCTAGCTGCGGGTCCCCTCTGCTGGAAACCCCTCTACCGACTTTGTGCTGGAGCCTGGGTGAACTGCTGCTGGTTCTGCTGCTGAAAGGCCTGGGCCTGGGGCAACAATGGCCTCGGGTACTGCTGTTGCTGCTGCTGCTGGACTGGAACTGGGGCTGGTCCTCTCACCGAAGAACTAGAAAGGTTGGATGATGATGGACCTCCCCTATTCGGGCAGGTCCCTATCTGGTGGTCTACTCCTCCACAAGCCAGGCACAATCCCTGTGCCCTACGACACTCTGCCACTACATGGCCCGGCTTCCCGTAATGAGAACATCCCACCGCGGAAGACTGCTTCTGCTTCTGCTGCTGCGGGTACGTCGGGATCGAATGCTGGACCGACGTCACTGAGACCGCCCGCCTCGGAGTTCCAATGGTTATACCCCTAGCTGCCGGGGCTGGAGCTGAAGATTGGTGCATCTGGTTGTGGGACCGCTTCCTGCCTCCGGTCCTGTCCACAATTCTCTGGAAGGTGTACTCATGCCTCCTTGCTGCCTTCAACACTGCATCGAACGTCTGGTGCTCGAACTGCTCCACAGCCAATAATATCTCTAAATGCAGCCCTTGCTGGAACCGCTGAGCCCTATCGAACTCGGTTGCCATCAAGGTAGGGGCGAACCTACTCAGCCTGGAAAACTCGGTCGCATAGCCATCGACCGTCCTGCCTCCTTGCTTCAAGTTGGTGAATCTGGTCTGCAGGTCGTACCGTGCCACCGCATCGAAGTACTTTGTTTGGAACCTCTCTCTGAACGTCGCCCAAGTGACTGGTGCTGCTAATCCCATGGCCTGAGCTGCCCACCAATCGCGAGCCAAGTCTAACAACTGTAGGCGTACCACCGCCACCTTCTCATTCTCAGGTGTCCTAGCTGCTTCTAGAACCACCTCGGTATCCTGAAGCCAAGCGTCCACGGCAATCGCATCTTCACTGCCGTCAAAGAAGGGAGGGTTCAAGCGCTTGAAACTGTTGGCCGCCTGATTCCCTTGAGGACCTCCTCGGTTTAGTGCATCATGAACTTCCTGGTGCAAGGCGTCGCCTCGACGATCTTGGGATGCAAGCAGTTCTCTGATAAGCCCTACCAAAGGTCCCTCATTCTGTCTAGCTGGTTGAGCGGGCGGAGCTGCCTGAACTGGAGGTTCCGAGCCTCCGGGAAGCATAACTCGGGAGTCTACTCCAGAGTGCTGAGCTTGATCTTCCTGGCGCTGGGGTGCTTGTCGAGCTTCCTCTGGCTGGTTGGCAGGTCCGGGAGTAATGCCGCTGAAGAAGACGACATAGGGAACAATAAGGAAAGGACCAGGACAGATCAATGATACAAGCATGTGATCAGGTCAAGAATCTCAGGGATTTGAAGATACGAGCAGAGATCAAAGGCGAATATTGATTGAGACATCTATTCGGTAAACCCTCACATTTCTTGATTGACAAGACCTGCATGGGCCACCACTTAAACCATGTCACGCCCCAGAACCAGAATACTGGAGAGCGGGGGCAGACATAGCCAGCTACGTATATTGAAATAGAATACATCTCAACTATACGGTCACGGCTGTCTAGATATGAGGGTTTACTACAAGCCAGCAGTCTCTTAAGGTCAAGCCTATTGTCTCAATCTCAAGCAATTAACAGAGTTACAAGATGTTAGAGCATCAAATATATATATATAAGGCGTCCCAAATATTACATATTGGATGATCATGAAGCTAGTCGTACAAAATGATGGGACTAGCAAGAGTTCAGTCATACATGATCAACCCTAGGATTTGTTAATCATGTTTACAGCCCGTAGGCAGACAGTAAGTAAATGTGCATCGAGCTAACAGGTGCTCGTCGGCTAAACGCCTCAAAAGAATAAATTTATATATAAGTGGGTGAAACAAAAAGGAAAACCCACTCTTGGCCCGGGTTCCGTCTAGTTGTCACCATTGGGCTGGAAGCTTGGTAGATCCTCGGAAGCTGCTCCGAAATCTGGCCACACAAAACCAGCTGGGTCAAACCCCAGAAAGAGCAAGTGCCACAAAGGAGGCCACAAATAAGAACAAAAGCCAGCATATCAGATCATAAAGAATAAAAGAAGGTACAAGTAGTAAGGTACACAGGGCGATAAACGACTAGGGACGTGGAACCATTCCGGTAGCCAAGTTACAATCCTTAAACCAAACAAGGACCGGGATTGTACCCCTTCGCCTGAATAGCTCACTGTCTCTACCCATTTATCGTTAAGATAAATAAAACAAACATGTTCAGGAGATAGCAGGTACTGGAGCTAGACAAGACTTAGACAAGGCTGGACACCATCCATTCGCAATCGGCCAAGCAAGTACTACGGCTTACTACTTTAACTAACTAGGGTTATCACAAGCCTAATTACTAACAAGATGCAAGTGAGAATTCCAGTCCCAAGCCCTGCAGACCATCCAGTTATCCTTCTGCGGGTTGAGAGTATGGTTGGGTACATCGCCCAGGAAACGATATACCCTTAGGTGACTTAGAGGGTGCAACACATGACAGTGTGCTGGAAATGTGCTCTACTCGTCGGCAAGCTACAAGTCCATTAAAGCGCCCAGATAACGAGATTGCCTGTGACTGGGAATTCTCCATGTTCTAGTTTGATCTAATAATTAGCCTAATCCAATTTAGCGCGAGTCCCTGGCCGTGGTACCCAGGAAGTCACGTCCTAGACATGATGCAAAACAAGACAAGTGGATTGTGCAAACAAGCGAGCAGGAACACCCACGGTGTCAAGGCAAGTCAAGTCAAGTTATCAAGTCAAGTCAAGTCAAGAGTGCGCCGCCACGGGCCACTATCAAGTTATCAAGATAAATCATGTCAGGGTACTTGTCAGGGGTGCGCCACGACGGGCCACTATCAAGTCAGGTTGGTCGTGTCAGGAGTGCACCACTACGGGTCACTGTCATGTTGTACTAGTTCCTTGTTATACCATGCTGTGTATAATAGTTATTCCAAACATATTAAGCAAAATCAAGTTCATGCCAAAAGGCGTAAGGATATAAAATGGGTGTAAAATACCTAATAAAATACTAATATAAAATAGGACTATAGAAGAGCCAAGATCAAGAAATAACAAATTCATCATAGACAAGTAGGTTGCGTAGGGTATGCACTGCGCAGGGTGCCAAGTGCGCAGGGTGAGCTGCGCAGGATACCAACTGCGCAGGGTGCCAAGTGCGCAGGGGCAGATGGCGCACAGGTGGATTGCGCAAAAGGTAGACTGCGCAGGAGTGAACTACGCAGGAGTTGGTTGCGCAGAGATGGTTTGCGCAATGGTCGATTGCGCAGGGGTTACTTTGCGCATGGCTGGCTTGCGCATGGCTAGCTTGCGCCAGCGCAATCCAGCGCAGTGCAAAGCACTGGCCTAGTGATTGCGCAAACGGCCATGCGCTAAAGAGCACAGGCCAGGGGTGCGCAATCGGCCATGCGCCAAAAAGCGCAAGGCAGGGGGCTGTTCTTCCTGGCCGAGAGCAAGTCCAAAAACACCAAAAACTTCAATTCTTCATATTTTTGTCAAATCAAAACCAAATCTAGATTTTCAAAGTTCTAACTTGAGTAAAATTGAATTCTCTTCCACATGGAAGCATCAAAACAAGCAAAAATCAAAGTTTAATAGATCAAAACCAAGGATTTCCGAAAATGGTTAAAACCTAGATCTAGAAGAATGAAAGCTCCAAATCACAAAATTCCAAGTTCTAATGTTGATCTACATGTCCTAATCTATCAAATGGATAAATAAAATTGGGTGCTTATTTGTTGGCAAGGTGCACTTGCCTATTGGTTGGGAGTTGTGTGGAAGAAGGAAGAAGAAGAAGTTTGTAAGAAATAATGAGAGAATAAAGAGGAGAGAGAAAAGTAGGTGGAGTTATAAAGTGGGGTGGTTGTGGTGTGTTGAGGGAGGAGTGTAGGTTAAGGTGTTCCACTCATGATGAACCAAACCAAACCAACTTCCACAAAATAAAACCAAGCCATGGTCCAAAACCCATTTACGAGAAACCAAAATCCGTAAGTCGAGAAAATAAAATACGTGCCAAAATCAAATACGAGCATAAATATGAAATACAGGAAATGGGGGTGACAGCCAGCAAACAATATGGCAACGACTTTTTGTCAGCAAACAACATGCGCCAGGAAACAGCATGAGCCAGGACAGCATGCGCCAGCAAACAGCATGCGCCAACAAACAACATGGCAACAGCTTTTTGCCAGCAAATAGCATGCGCCAGGAAACAACATGCGCCAGCAAACAACATGCGCCAGCAAATAGCATGCGCCAGCAAACAACATGCGCCAGCAAATAACATGGCAATAGCTTTTTGGCAGCAAACAACATGCCTTGCTCATCTTCCCCAACCAGCCTCCAATGGCCATGAAAATCCATGAACCAAAAGACCATAAATCACTTAAAATAAGTCGAAATCAGGACTTCCAATGGTCTAAATTGGGTAGAATCAAATTTCCTACAACATGGAATCATCAAAACTTGAAAACAAGATGGTTTGATAGATCAAAACCATGAAAATCCAAAAATGGCTAAAACCTAGATCTACAAGAAAATATACAAAAAATGTAAAATGACAAGAACTAAGGTGGATTAGAAGGTTGCATAGAAGAGTCTAGAACAATAAAAATGGTAGGTTCCTTCATGAAGCAAGTTGTACTTGCGTAGGCTAGGGTTCTCTGGATTGGTGGTGGAGAGTAAATGAAGAAGGAAGGAAGTAATGATGAGAGAGAAAGGGAAGTGGTTATAAATAAGGAGGGTGGTGGTAGGTAGGAGGGTTCACCTTTGGTTCATGATGAACCAAAGCAAACCAAGCCAAGCCGAACCAACCCAAGAATAAACCAATCAATGAAATGCTAGAATAAATCAAGCAGAAAGACATTCAATACGGGTCAAATTACGTATACGTATACCAAGATAACCAATACGAACCACATACATTACAGATGTCAATGGAGAAGTCCAAAAGGAAGTAGCCGATTTAAATCCTTTCAGGGACATTGAAGCATATTTTACGAACTCTCGGATGTACAAAAAAGAGTTCATGAAAGTTGTATTGGCAATGGATAGTGAGGAAGATCAGAAACATACTTCAAAAGATGTTCTCATGATCCTGGTCAAAGTATGTGCTATTTGTCCATATTCTTCTCAGACATTGACTATACATCTTTCCTCCCATAACAAACAGCCTTCTGCTGTAGAAAAGGAACAAATGGAGCTCACCTCTTCTAAGCCTCTTGTTATCGACCTTCATCGTAACAAACCTTCTCCTTCTCCTTCTCCTCCTCTGGTTATCAACCTTACTAAGCCTTCTGCTAAGGCTAAGAATCATGTTGTAAATGATGATGTACAAATCAATAAAGTAGCATCTCCTTTACCGTATATTGATGTCTTTTATTATACTCGATGTTATTTAAAAAATGTTAGATAACTTCAAACCACTTGCCATAGGAGCAGTTGAAGCTTCCCGAAATAAAGTATTGCTCGAGCCAATGCAGGCCTCCTTCTTCTTAGTTCCTTCCAGGAAGAAAGATGAACTTTCTATACTTTTTAGTAAAGGAACAGAACAGAAGATCACACCCGATAGTGAAGAAGAAAATCATGATAACGGAAGACTTCAACTACGTCGTTATAGTCAGCAATCAAAAGATATCATTCAAAAGATGGGCTATAATTTTAAAGCTAGTCTCAATGGCGGCAAAGGAAGGCGAACTCCTATTCGTATTCCTGTTTCGATAGGAAAATCAAAACAATACTATAACAAAATGAAGCAGGGATTAGGTTATACTTCACCATCTCCGACTCCAGAAGCCTCCGAATTCGAGAAAGAGGAACGATCTAACTCTTCTGATTCTATCTCATAGAATTTAGATACTAGTGTAGGGCACGTCCATTGCGTGACTCTATCTTCTAATATGGTGACTGCCGAGTTCTCGGAAGATGACAATGACTTTGTCGAAGCTTCTAAATCTGATCCTTGGACACAAAGGATGGATACTCAATGGCAGCTTCGCTTTGAGCAACGTGAGCCACCTACTGAAGATCAAATGGTTCAAGTCAATATTGGAGACAAAATTACCCCAAAATTGATATTTGTCAACAAAAGCCTCCCTGAAGCGGATAAACAAGAACTAATCCAACTCATTAGGAAATATATTGATGCATTCGCTTGGAGCTATGAAGACATGCCGGGGTTGGATCCTCAGATCGCTACCCACAAGCTTAACATTCGGCCAAATGCGAGGCCAGTCAAACAGCAACAACGTCGGTTTCGACCTGACATGATGGATGCCATAGAAGCTGAAGTTAAGAAACTCATCGTTTGCGGTTTCATCAGAGAAGAACAACATCCGGACTGGGTGGCTAATGTTGTCCCAGTTTTAAAGAAGACAGGGAAAGTCCGGGTCTGCATCGACTTCAGAGACCTTAATAAAGCTTGTCCCAAAGACGAATTCCCGCTCCCAATCACTGCTGTCATGATTGACAATACTTGCGGATTTGAACGTATATCGTTTTTGGACAGATTTTCTGGATATAATCAAATCAAGATGCATCCAGAAGATGAGAAACATACATCTTTTTGTACTCCTCTTGGAGTCTATTGCTACACTGTCATGCCATTCGGTCTTAAGAATGCTGGTACAACTTATTAGTGGGCCATGAGTACCATCTTTTGTGATCATTTACGAAAGACTGTTGAATATTATGTTGACGATATTGCTGTCAAAATTTGTCTAAAAGAGGACCATATTCAAGATTTGAGAACTATTTTCGATCTAATGCGCCAGCATCAACTCAAGATGAATCCCACCAAGTCATTCCTGGGAGTCTCTAGTGGCAAATTTCTTGGATTTGTTATTACCTTTAAAGGTATACACGTTGACCCTGAGAAAATTAAAGTCATTCAAGGGATGCATCCTCCACGCAACCTAAAAGAGCTACGAGGATTCCAGGGACAGCTTGCGTACATCAGGAGATTCATCTCAAATCTCTCTGGATGCTGTAGACCGTTCACTCAACTCATGAAGAAAGTCGTGTCTTTTATTTGGACTGAAGAATGTCAAGAAGCATTTAAAGACGTAAAGCGGTACTTGATCAACCCTCCAGTTCTAGTGCCTCAAGTGTCAGGAATACCTTTCCTGATGTATGTTCGAGTAATGGACCATTCCCTAGGTGCTTTATTAGCTCAGAAGAATAAAAAGGGTCATGAATAGGCTATCTATTACCTTAGCCATACGATGGTTGGAGCTGAGTATTGATACACTCCAGTAGAAAAAGAATGTCTAGCTTTGATGTTTGCTGTTCAAAAGACGAGACATTATATCACTGGCCAAACTATTCATGTTATTTCTAGAGTTAACCCTCTCCGGGTCCTGATGAAGAAGCCCTGTACACTCAATTCTAGGCTTGCAATATGGGCCATATTGTTAGCACAATATGATATAGTTTATGTTCCCCAAAGTCTGTTAAAGGTCAAGCCCTTGCTGACTTTCTGGCAGGTCATCTAGTTCCCGAAACATCTAAACTCTACGATGAGATTCCTGATGAAACCTTGGAGTCCAACATGATTTCGGAAGAAATTCTTAGTTGGCATTTATTTTTTGATGGTGCATCCAGAATTGGACCAAAAGGTGCTATTGTTGCTGGAGTTGGAATCGTCCTCGTCTCACCAGAAGGGTTAGCTATCCAAAGAGCTTATTCTTTAGATGAGTCATATTCCAACAATGTGGCTGAATACAATGCTCTGCTCATTGGTCTCCAATTGGCTAAATAATTAGATATTGAGTATCTTGAAGTTTATGGAGACTCCAAACTGATTGTCAATCAAGTTAGAGGCTCATACGAAGTTCAACATCAAGATTTGGTTCCATATCATGTTGCAGCGATCAAGATGGCCACTTCATTCAAAATCTTCTTCATCGAGCATGTACGCCGAGCATGTAACACAGAAGCTGATGTACTCGCTAATCTTGCAACAGTATTAGCAATTTCCGTCAGAAGACAACAAATGATCGTCATCACTAATAGAGAGTTAT
The DNA here is from genome assembly GCA_029216955.1 of Iris pallida. Lineage (NCBI taxonomy): Eukaryota > Viridiplantae > Streptophyta > Magnoliopsida > Asparagales > Iridaceae > Iris > Iris pallida. The sequence continues at coordinate 25,035 of JANAVB010016475.1, forward strand.
TTTGTGTCCATAATAACCTAAATATGGAAGTTAACAACCCAAACATGGAATTCAATAATTTTGTTGAAATTTGTGCCATCAATAAAGATTGGAGGACTCCTTTCATAGACTTCTTAGTCCATGATATCCTATCCGAAGATCCCAAGGAGGCTACAACAATTCGACGATGGTTACTCAGATTTTACTATAATCACACTACAAAGACACTCTACCGACGAACGTTCGACGGCTTACTCCTACGTTGTCTTATGGGGGAAGAAGCAAAACAAATACTTTGCGAAGCTCATGACGGTGTTTGTGGCGCACATCAACCTGGTCCTAAATTACCGGTTCGTATTCGTCGTATGGGCTATTATTGGCCCTCAATGGTATCTGATGCAATCGAGTATGCAAGAAAGTGTCGAGCATGTCAAATTTATGCTGACTTCATCCATCAACCATCAGAATTTTTTTACCCAACGACAGTATTTTAGCCCTTTGAAGCTTGGGGAATGGATGCCATCGGTCCTATCAACCCTCCCTCGTCTTGAGAACATCGGTTTATATTGGCCATAACTGATTACTTCTCAAAATGGGCTGAAGCTATACCTCTAGCTGAGGACAAGACAAGCAGCATCATCAACTTTATCAAGCATCATGTGATTTATAGATTCGATGTTCCTCGACAAATCATTTATGATAATGGGCCACAATTCATCAGTCAGAAATTTACTCAAGACAAGCAGCATCATCAATAATATTGCTTCTACAGCTTACAATCCTGTAGCTAACGGGTTGACAGAAGCATTTGACAAAACCATCATCAAACTCCTTAAGAAGTTTGTTTCTACCAACAAACGAAACTGGAGTGAGAAGTTTGGAGAATGTCTGTGGGCTTACCGTACTACTATACGTACTCCTACAGGATGCACACCTTTCTCTTTGGTATACGGATGTGAGGCCATCTTACCATTGGAAATCCAGATCCTTTCCCTAAGAATTGCTATTGCCAATAAACTCACAACCGAAAACAATGATCGCCTGAGACTTCCAGAGCTTGAAGAGCTTGACGAGAAACGGCTCCTAGCTCAACAACATATTGAGTTATACCAAGCTCGTCTATCAAAAGCCTTCAACCGTAAAGTCAAAGTCCGTACATTTTAAAAAGGAGAACTAGTTCTAACCATCAGACGTCCTATGACTATGACATACATGAGCAAAGGCAAATTCGAAGTGAAGTAGGAAGGACCTTATATTGTAAGCAAAGTTTTCTTCAACGGGACTTATCAATTGGCTGGTATGGATGGTCGAATCGCCATGATGCCCATTAATGGTAAAGTCCTCAAGAAATATTATGTCTGAAGACAAGGAAGAAATATCAACACAGAGACTCAGAATGAAAATAAAATTCTTTTTTTTTATTTGTATAAATTCAGACAGAAGGAAATACATAAAATTAACAAGGACCAGAGCCCTCTTGATTGAAAATATATTTCGCAAGAAGCTTGAAGACATTATTGTTCGATGATACCAACAGTCCATAGGCAGCCTTCCTCAGAGATTCTTCTTCGGCAGTACTCCCAGGCTCCACTAGTTCGGCAAGAATATCCTGCTTTTCTCCAGGAATAGTCGAGCTTTCTCTGACTTCTAACCGAGTAGGCAGTGGGGGCTCATCGGAAGGAGTGTCGAGGATGGCTCCGATCTTCGGGATAACTCCCGTCTCCTTAGCCATTTCTTCTGTAGACATTTGTGAAAGAAAGAAAAGGAGTGAATGACGCTTTCAGAAAAAATTCCACACTATTTATAGACAGAAAGGCTAAACATTCTGTCTCAGGAACCGTAACAACATTTTCGCGAAAAGGCATGTTCGTTCATCTTGTGAAGAAATCTTCATTTACTCTCTGTCTCGAGAACCAAAGCGACCTTTCCTTGAAAAGGCATGCTTATTCATCAGTCTTTTCATCTCTACTTCATTGCGGGAATGGGCCTACATTTATTATCATTTATTTACTTTTTCGTAAATAAAGCTATAGATAATAAAAACTCAAAATCCCCATGGAGTCTATCCAAATCATCAATTCCGTCTTTTGAAACCCAGTTGTTTTAAAAGATGTCTTTTCTTTATGATAAATCCAGATATTTTTTTAGACACGATCTTTTGTCTTTAAGTCCTAGCGGACTTGAAGATTATTTATAGAAAAATGAGTTCACGTCCACATTACCTCTGGATTCTATTTTCTATATCATCACATCAAATCAAATCATAAAGAAGATCATTCTTTATTCCTTCTCTAAAAACATAGATACATCTTAATAGAAAACTATTACATCTCGAATTTTTATTCTAAATTTAACAACTGAAGGTCTATTACATCTTTGGATCTTCTTGTTGGTGCCAGTTTCTTGTCGTCTCGACCTGAAGCAGCGAGCAAGGTAACAAAATCAACTCTGGTCTTCTCCCTCAGAAAGACGAGAGGAGAACCACAGAGTGCTGCAGCTCGAAGAAACGTTGCTGTCAATACAACTGGTGGAGAAGAGACTACCCTTCATGAGAAGTAGGAATGAGATCACCCTCGTGATACGATTCCTAATTCTGTCTCTCCACCGTCCAACTCTCATGTATAACGGCCCTTTCTACCATCTTGAGGAATCCCTTTTAAGCATGAAGAGTTCTGAGCTCTCTGATGTGTATGTCAAAGATGGTTCAACTTCATAACATCCAAGATCACCGATGTCAGTTCTGGGAATTTTTGTCAGTTGGTCTCCAACAAGCATCAGAAAGAAGAAGAGAATACAGTAAATATTCCTTGCTTATGGCAATTATTCATGTACAATTGAAGCTGGAACATTATGTACGTCCATAAGCATATATTTCAGGAAGAATGAAGCACGAAAGCACGAAAAGCACCACATGTCGTTCAAAAATTTATGTTATCAGAATCGAGAAAAGATAACGTGTCAAGACAGTTACACAACAAAACTCAAATGCGCCAAGATTTAATAAATTCTAATTTTTTATTTCATAATGGAAAAGAGGACAGACACTACAGACATAGGCGCTATAGGCCATTATGTAAAATGACTCTTTTGCATCACATCACTTCTTCTTTCCATCCTCAGTCTGATGCAAGGCAGCGCTCAGTTCCTCCATGTTATGGATTCCCGAACGATGCATCAAACGAAGGAATTCTTTCCTACGTTCTAAGGCGCTACGCTCTTCGGAAGAAGACGATGGCCCACCTTTGGAATGAGCGAAGACTGTTGGGGTCAAGCCAAAACAGTCGAGGAAGTTCTCCACCCTCAGGGATGGGTCAGCCTCCAGCAAAAACTCTGCAGGCACGGGGTGTAACTTCTCCTAAGAAGCTTTGCCGTTGTCACTGTTGTTCGTCCCATTCTTAATGTTAGATGCCATGAGAATGAATAAAGATGAAGGTGGAACTTCATGTTCATATATATACAGCGGAGATCGACCCCCGCCAATACTTCGTATTCCCCATAAATGGGCACGTATCACTTAACGAGGGAGAAAGAAAAAAAGACGTTTCAAGAAAAGAACGTCCCATAAATAGGTTCATCGTTGGGAATGAACCGAGTATTTAATTCTCTATTTAGTCAGGTTGTCCGATACTAACATTGCGACGCATTCAACATATGTATCCATCAGGTTGTGCAGCAATCGGTCTGCGCCATATCTTGCCGCGCAACACGTCAAAGTTGTGTCCAAAAGACAGCACAAACGCTGCGCAACCTGAGTCAACAGCAACCAAACCCTAATAAGGGAGGCGCCAGTTATAGAGTATGCCCAACTCTAAAAAGAGCGAGCGCACATTATTAGAATCAAGCCAAACCCTAATAGGGTGGCCGATGATTAGTAGGGTGGTCGACAATCAAGTCTATAGTCGAATGCTTACCTTTCATGGCCAGGTTGGCCGTCTCTTAGCGTGACGAAGGTGGAACTCGTGTGGATGACTCAGCCACAGTCTTATCCTTCTCAGTAGCAGAGCGTTTGGGTGCCATGGCTGTCGATCGAAGTTCTCAAAGATCGGGAAAAAGGAGAAGAAGATAGGGTTTCTTTCGAGTTATCCTAAATGATGTGAAGAATGAAAGACTCAAAGTGTATGGCTATTTATAGCCCAAAACGGTTACGCAATCCATGCTGAAGAAGCGGGCTCGAGTTGACTGGCGCAACTCGAATAGTTCCCTGGCGCAATCCAAACAAAACTAGCATAATTCAAAGTATTTTAAAACTTTGAAGTATTTTTCAAGTTCCGAAAACTTTGAAGGGGGTCTTGTAGAGCCTAAAAATTAAGATGCGCCACCTATTAACGTGTTTGACCATCAGATGGCGCTAAAATATTGTATTACGCCAAATAAATAAGTTACGCAGCATCAGGCTGTGCCAACGTCAGGTTGTGCTGAAGTCAGGTTGTACGAGAGCCATATGGCACACTTCCTCGAGAAGCTGTAACGACATCATCATTACCTGACAATTGACAGCACGAAGATTAAGGAAAATCCATTCAAATCCTGCGCAACGCGGCGCTCGAGAAGATTTTATCAGCATATAATTAATGCTGACAGCTGGTTCGCGCAAGTCACTGTATGGCACGAGAATTAATCAGTACTGTACTGAAGACCTAGTCGAAGGCTCCAGTCGTTGAGTTGTGCCTATGCGCAGCCTGACAAATTGGCGCTACTTAATCAACTCTTATTTTAAAACAGGATGACGTGGCACGCAAGCCATCAACTTCGCAGAGCGTGCACACTATACTGCCCACGACCACGCGCATCTTAATCAAACGATGCCACGCGTCTACAGCAGTTGGTGCAAACCTCTCGCGTAGGTTGTTATGTTGTGCCCACGCGCAAACTGATGAAGCACGCGCAAGGTGATCAAACAATGCTCAGGACAGAGTGACGTGTTGCAAGCCACTAACTTCGCAGAAATTCCCACTACATTGCTCACGACCACGTGCATCTCAATCAAACGTATGCCACGCTTCCACAGCAGTTAGTGCAACCATTTGTACAAAGTGAACAGGAGGCGCGCAACCTGAAGCACACGCAACCCAGAATAACTGCTAATAGTTATTCAAGAACTCTATAAATAGAGTTTCAAATCAATCTCAAGGCATCAAGAATGATCATGATCTCCTGCTAAAGTGCTGTTGCATCCTTCAGAGGCTCGTGTCTTCGATATCATATCGTCCAAGGGATAAAGTGATCATCTTCTAATCAGATTCCTATAGTTGTACTTCTCCAAAAATCAATTGTACTCCTGTACTCTTTTTTTAGTTTGTAATAAAACTTTTTATTCTTTGCAAATAGTTAACAACTATAAGACATTGGTTAGCCATAAAATACATGATGAGAATATCAAGATAATTATAATAGAAACATGAGAAATAGTAGACAGAAAAATATGACATCATGTAATGAGTAGAATAAGAGAATATAACTATCTACATGTTTTGAAGTACTCTTTCGATATGTGATCGGTCTGGGACAGTTACACCACAAGTTCTATATTAGAATTAGCATTTCTCAAGGTCTACTGTGCATAAATAAAACATGGACTAAGGTCTGATCACACATCTATTTAGTACTTTTTCGTTCCGACACAACGTATAAGAAGGAAGGCATGACATGTAAAGGAATATGGAGTGCTACCGTGTAACGAGCGTGTCAAGAAACAAGTATCATATAACTAAAATAGTGTAATATAGTAATTAACAATATTGGAAATAAACAATAAATGTACTCGTCCAGGTCTTTAGCTGGTGAACCGATAGTACCGTTGAGTCTAGAATCGTCTGATTACTAGGGTAGGCACGAATAGGTCCCCAAGTGGCAAAGAAAGTGAACATGATTAGCCATGATCAAGATTTCTAATCTAAAGGAATATAATTTAGGAGAAGTTAGTCCTTAGTCGTAACATATCTTAGAAAAATTATATATACTTTTTAGAAAATATTTACATATTCTTATAATCGATATTTATATATATCCCTTTTATAACGTGAGATGCAATAAAACCTTTGAGGAAAATAAAGTTTATCCCATATATAAAACCCTATTTGAAAATATGCTTATAACATAAGCTATATTATATATATATATATATATATATATATATATATATATATATATATATAAATATATTTTTATACATTTTTATATTTTTATATATTTATATATTTTTTTATATATAGACAATAAGCTATAAAAATATATATATATTTTATATATATTATATATAATAATATATATAATATATATATATATATATATTTTTTTTTTTTTTTAATTTATTATATATATATATATATATAATATATATATATATATATATATATATATATATATATCTATAATATATATATCCGAAATCAACTAGCCTAAATTATTTTAAACCCAATTCTTTATGTAGAACATCAACTATGAGCATAAAATATTCAAGCATATTTTAAATACTTATAGATATATACATTTATTTTAAATACACTCAAAAATATACCTATATATAAACTCTATCTTTTAAAAGTATAAATATAAAAGTTTATTAATATAACGCCCAATCAAATATAAACCAAATTTTAATAGGGGTGGGCATGCGGTTCGAGGACCCGCGGTTTCGACCCGGCCCGAACCGTATAATAGCCAAACGGCCGGTTCTTGAAATTTTAAATATAAACGGGACGGGGCGGGGCGGATCGTGCCATACTAACGGTTCGGGGCAGGTCATTATTTGCAAACAAATGGGGCCCCGGCCCGGCCCGTTTGTAGGGATAGAATAATAATTTTACTTAAATTCCTAAACTAAAAAGTAAAATGTAAAACCTACAACATGTTACCAAAAGACCTAACCAAAATATTTCGCTTCTCATATGTAATACTGGAGAATGGAAAGTGATTTTTGTATAAAGTAATTTTTGAAGTCTGGTATAGTATTGGACAGGGCTAGTTTTGTATATATTAAAAAAAATGTACATGACCCGTTTGGACCCGCGGGTTGTTCCAGATTGGACCCGTTTCAAACGGGCCGGGTCCAATTCGGTTCCAAAAAATTTTAGGCCCGCCCCGTCCCGCCCGTCAAAAAACGGTCCGGTTCGGATCTATAGATTTTGGGCCCGGCCCGACCCGTGCCCACCCCTAAATTTTAATACTAAACCCAAAATAGTTTAAGCCCCAATACCCGGGCCCAATTCCCTTATTGGGCTCAGCCCAACTGATCAGTCAAAATTATACCATAAATTCTGTAAAATAATAAAATTTCACAAATATATATTTTATAAATATTCATATAAATATCTTTATATTTTACTCAAAACTATTAAAAAATAGTCTTAATTGTATCATGCTAAAATTTATACCTGTACACATATGTATACTAATTAATGCCTATACTGATATTTACATAAAATACTAATAAAATAACTAATGATATTTTTAATAATGTACCTATATACTGTTAATACTAGTATTTGCAAAATATTCAATGGTTTACCTCTCTATTTACTGAGTTTAAAAAGATATGTAATAGTAAATAAAATTTAAACAACCTAAATTCTCTCGGCTTCCATTTTTTTTTGTCAGCCCACCCCAAAGTAACACTAAACAAAAGGAAATAAAAAGAAGAGTAAGATAAAAGGAATGAGGAAAGAGGGGGTCAAGAGAGAGGGGTCTGTTACTGAGATCGAGAGAGGGAGAGTTCGAAGAGGCTCGAGCTCACCTGGCCAGAGGCACGCGGAGGAGAGAGAGAGAGCACAACGGAGAAGGAGTAGGGACGCCAGCTGCTCGCTGGCGGAACCTCCGGTGGTCGACGCACCTCTCGGATGGCGCGTGTCACGCCCCGGTCCCATAGGATCGATCGTCCTCGCTAAGGCATAATGTCGCACGAGGCTATGTTGCGCTCGTGCAAGACGAGTTCCATAACGGCCGATTACAATAGCTTGCGATGGGTTCATCGCACAGAAGTCCCAAGCAGAAATATTGAATATACAAGGCAACATAAACACTGAAACAAAATCAGAGTCTTTTATTGATACTTGAAATAAAGTTACAATGGCGCGAAGCCAAGTTACAATCACTTAAGCTCACATTTCTCTCATTTTGTAAGTCCCTCAGCTCTCACTCTTCTCTCGATACAAATGTTCAAGGCTTCAACTTGTGGAGGCTTCAGAAGGCGATGTCCAAACATTATATCCCGTATATAAGTACAGATTCCATACGGTCGCACACCTCAAAATGCCAAGGAACTCCGTGCCTAGACGCATCCAAGCAAGCTTCGCGCCAATGAGCTTCAACCTGTTCTTGCACATGAAAACTGTGTGGGTGTCAGTACTCAACTGTACTGGTGGAGTGAGCTCCTCGTCCACCCATATAAAACCAATACGTTCATTTACTTTGTGCAACATAATCCTTTTATGATTGTCTTTCTATTCTTGTCTTAGGATCAATTTTAGGATGAAGACTCTTGGACTATTTGTGTCTCTAGACCGTCATTGTGACATTGCACCGATAACTTGCTTATCGTTGTGCCTCTAGACCCTTCTCGTGCAAACAACATCAGAGTGTCGACTCATGTTTATCTTTCCAACTCATACTTTGGGATACAATAACTTGTTTTGTGTCCTTGACCTGGCCCGTGCTTCAAACATCGAGGTCGTGCCTCATATTTCAGTACGACTTAACCAACTTTGCCTTACGGTCCTTCCTAACTTAACTTGAGATGACTCAATCCTGACTTATGGAACTGGTGTTGATGACTCAAATACGATGCCACATTCGTGCCGAAGCACGTGTCCTTGCTATATCCAATCTTCGACTCTATAATGATGTTGTAACCGTGCACACCTTTTTAACACACTTCGTGCCGTGCTTACGCTATTTTTGATTCGATCGATACCGTACATGCAGATTTTCGCTTAGCACACTAGCTTATCTATATGAAAGGTTACTAGCAATGTCAAGCTATACTGGATCTTTTGCATACGGTAACCATTCGCATGCGAGGTACGAGCTTCATCGAATGGTCCTGCAGACGATATTGTAACGGTTCACTTCAAGGCGAGTCACACCGTCATTGAAGGCTGTATAATATCTGCTCTTTCTTCTAGGCCGACACGAACCCGGTGCCCCGGCGATCGTTCGAGGAATTTTCTTGTGCACAAGTTGTCCAATGAACATGCAAGACTCAACTCGATTTACCATGTCCTTCTTGAATAACAGGTAGGCAACTCTAGAGGGGGGTTAATAGAGTTTATAACAATGATAGCCAAATAAAAATTTAAACTCTTTTCACCAACAGTAAATAATCAGAGTAAATGCGGAAATAGAAATAGCAAGAAGCATACGCAAACACAGTTGTTTTTTAACCTGGTTTTCCTCGTGGAGGACTAGTCCAGGCCTGAGAACTCTACCTTAGGATTAATCCACTATTTATGAAATAGTAGTTACACCCCGTGCCTTTTCTTCCGAAGAGCACGTCAACTTCTTACAAAGATCACTGTGGCGATGCTTGGAATTTTCCAAGCGACTTTTTGACTCTTGCACAAACTCCTAACTGAATAGTACTGAGCACTTTGAGGCTTAGGAAGCTTGTGGCTAGTAGATGAGAATGTTAAGGCTTATATGAGGCTTATAGAGAAGAGAATATAATTGGATGAACGAAAATGAGAGAATTCAAGGCCTATTTATACTAGTTAGAATAGGCCAAATTCGGCCAGAATTCTGTGTCAAGAATTTAAATTTTTGGCCGTTGGACCACTACCATACAACAAACCCTAAAAATTAGGATCCTGTAATTTAGGGGACAGAGTTCATCCCGAACTCTGTGTGGAGGCATAGTTCGGCCTGAACTCTGTCTCCATAGGACAAAATTGCTCAACTGGGCTTTTGTGGGCTAGTTTGGTTTGGTGAAGCTTTGGTTTTGTTTGGTGATAAGGTATAGGCTCAAACTACTCAGTGCTACTTAGTTTACATTTAGCTAGACTCAATAAATGTAAAAATACAGACTCAAACACCGAGTACGCTGTAGGAAAGAGCCGACATCCGTCTTGCACTGAGTTCTGTCTTGATGTGTCATATTAAATTTTGACAAGTATCACATTATCAATTTTATCAATATTTGGTTGACTGTAATTTTGGGTCAACAATCTCCCCATATTGATAATTGACAAAATGATATTTGTATATTCAATGTTCATACCTGGACACAAGTAGTAGTCATGCACAGAAGCAGTAGCTCCCCCGTAAAAATAGTTTCCCCATAATCATAGCTTCTCTGTAAGCCAATGTTCCTTATCCTGATAAACATAATCTCTACCAAAACATAGATATCACAGGATATGATGAAGATATCACAGGATATGATGAATATCAAATAAATCTCCACCTTTATCATTTATTAATGATGCATATCAAATATATATCGAACTCAAACAAATAGAAGACTAGAGAAGAAATTAACTGGTAAGCACACCATAATAATGATAAACTACGGATAAAGTCTAAAGATCCATAGAACATAGAGTGTACTCATACAAGAAAATCAACTACATAAACATAAGTCCATAATGCATAAAAACTAATCATCAGCAACAACAGGTATAGAACCACATCCATCATGGAGCGCGAGATGGTCCAGCGATGTCAGATAGATCAGTATCCGAACGACGCAGATCCACGAAGGCTGCATCCGGATCCAGATATCGTATAACCCAAGGGTCGTCGATACGGTACCCGTCGTGAGATGGATCCCGTTCCATAGGAAGTGGCATAGAAGGATGTCGAGATATAGAGTACCAAAGGTCATGCAATGAGTTGCTGATGGCACTTATCTGCAAGGTGGTACGATAGTCGAGCTGGATCCAGCGGTCGTCCTCCAACATGAAATGATCGTGAAGCATGGTCTGGATAGACTCGAGAGTAGCAGGAGGTGCGAGCTCAGGTTGCCCGAGAGTAGGCACATCAGCCTAAGCATCAGAACCGGAATGCTCGGACTTAGTAGGAGGTCCTACAGCTGTCTGAAGCCTCCTTGCCTTAGATAGAAAGACAGGGGCTGGAAAGAATTGGCACTCATCGAGAGGGACATGAAAAGCATGGAAAACCATAGGCAAATAGAGAGCATAGACCAAAGATCGTGGCCTCTTCCTTACATTGATCATCCAGTCCATCATAGTACGTGAAAGGTTGAACGGGACATGGAAGTGGAGGTGATACAAAGGAGAAATCTCAAAATATGAAACTTTATCAGTCGATCCCGCTTTGGGCAGGATCATGGAGAAGACAATACGATGAAGCTCGTAGAAATAAGGGTTAAGGAATTTTATAAGTAACTTGCGTGGACGTGTGTTCGGGGTACACAAATTATCCTTGAAACTCTCAAGGGAAGACCCATCGGGGAATTGAAACTTGCGTGCATCGACAAGCTTCTCCCAAGAGTTGGGTTCCGGAATCTCGAAATATTCAACAAGTTCAAAATCATCGAACGAGATGTCAATTCTAGCTACACGAGAATATAATCGTATGTTATCAAATGCGAGATTGCAATAAAATATTTGAATTGCATTCAAGTAAATAAGTGAAGTTAAGGAAACTAATTCATTAAGACAAAGATCATGAAATAATGAGTCATAACGAGAAAATATAGTGAAGTTGATGGGATGACCCGCGCACACGGGTCGTGATCAAAAATCATTGAACCATTCGTTTGAGGCGTCCAATGACCCAAAAATTCGATCATCGAATGTGTCTGGGTCATTGGGTCGTGGTGGTTAAAAAAAGGATGAATAAGTTGATCATCACGAGGAGGAGGAGGGTTCGATGAGGAAGCACCCTCAGTTCTAGCCCTCTTTTCTCTATTAAACAACCTAGGTGCCATGAATAATGAAGGAAATTTGAAATAGAGATGGAGAGAAAGGAGAAATTATACCTCAAGAGAATTGTGGAGAATGAAAGAGAATGATGCAAGAGTTGTTCTCCTTGAGTTTGGAGAAGAAATCCACACTAGATAGAGACTTCTAGGGTTAGGGTTTGAAGAGGAAGGAGTTGGAGAAGTTTTGGAGGAGGCAATGGAGAGAAAAGAGATAGAGAACCCAAAAATATGAAGGAGGGTTCGGATGTACGGGTGGATCCTGGACCATAGGATCAAAACGGATGAACGCTGAGAGTAACTGGAAGTACTGGAACAGCCAGACAGAATTCGGCCTGAG
>JANAVB010016476.1:0-44505 GCA_029216955.1 Iris pallida
CTTGAATTCACCTTCGCATCAAACCACAAGTCAAAGCATACAAATTGCCACACCCTGATTTTCCGAGTTTAACCTTTCCCGCGATGTCAGCGCTCACGCGGAACGATCACCCCAAATCTGACATGACACAAGTGCGAGGCCGGTATTGCGCTCGCACAAGACAAGAAAGTAAATATTGTGGCTATCGTCGAAGCAATCAAGATACTTTTCTTTCATCCAAATATTCATTTTAATCAAAATCCCTAAGCATAGTATCCATCGAAACAATAACATTTTATACGATCGTCATTTCCCGACTCAGAGTACCCCCGAGTTATCACATATCGATTTTTGATACACCTCAATACCATCGACGATATGCGTAACCTGACGATCTTCATTTGCAATAAATTTCGAGTCGTATGACTAATGCTATTATCCAAACTGGATAATCTTCTCAATATTCAAGATCAAATTCGATCATTATTCCTCAAACTAGTTACATGTTCAACTCGTCCAAAACCAAAATCATGTAAGTTCGTATATCTATTTCAAGTGATCGAGCAACTTATTTTCTCAATTTGTATCATTTTATGCTAACTTAAATTATTGAACAACATCTATTCCAATCCTTAGAGTCATTCTCAAATATTTGATTCATTTCCATGCATGCTATCATCCAATCGTCTAACTTTTCGGATACAATTCATATCGATTTCCACGATCGAGACATCCGTTCGTCTCCTTAATTTTTCCTTGATTTTAGTCTATCTACTCAATCATTTGTATTTCATACTTACGTAATCCCAATCCCTTGCGCATTATTTTTAGTTTATTCGAATCAACTCGTTCAAAATCTTTTAAGATTACCATTTACTCAATGATACTCAATCTAAGGCTTTGCATATATGCACCACTTGTCGATAGACTCATTGGCACCCCGTAATTCTCAATTGATCAATACCCCGAGGCTATCCAATATACCACTTAGGGATGAAGTTATTCTACCATCCTCAAAACTATTATTTGATTTACAATCGATTACTTCGAATCTCCATTCGAACCATTCCTCAAATTTTAAGTACGCTCATCTATATCGCATTGACGATAACATCGTCGTCCGATAGCACCTCTACCGTAACTACCCAACACTTTTATGAATCGAGTCTAACTCATTCTTGTCCGTACAATTTTGGTGTATATCCCAGCCCGACTTAGCCAACCATGTTTTACGTGAACCATCTTTTATTTTTGTCAAAAACTATTCTCATACGATTTACAAATTACATAGACTTATTGTATGGACATCCCATAGGACATTTGAGAGAGAGCGCACCAACGATATCGAATTGCGAAGACAACATCAGAGTTTACGGAAATAACATCCGAGTTAAAGAATTCAAACGAAAGTTGAAGGACGTAAAGTCGTGCTCTGATATAATTATGTCACATTCCGCTCCCATAGGAACGATCGTCCTCGCTAAGGCATGATGCCGCGTGAGCCTATATTGTGCTCACGCAAGGCGGGTTCCATAACGGCCGATTTTAGGCTAAGCGATGGAGTCGTCGCATATAAGTCCCATGCAGAAGCATTGAATAATACTAGCGGAAAGTTAAACAAAACACAAGTCATGCAAATAACTCTATATTGATAATGAAAGAAGTATTACAAAGGGGCACGAGGCCCAGATTACAAGTCGCTCAAGCTCACTTTTCTCTCTTGTTTACAAGTCACTCCGTTCTCTCATCTCTTAATACAATTTGAACGTGCTAGCGGATGCTTCAGATATGCGGTGTCCATGCATTATGTCCAGTATAAGTCCAGACTCCATGCGGCCACACGCCTCAAAACGCCAAGAAATTCCATGCCTCGACGCATCCAAGTGAGCTCCGTGCCAATGAGCTTCTACCTGTTCCTGTACATTAAAACTGTGTGGTGTCAGTACTCAACTGTGCTGGTGGAGTGTGCTCCTCGCCCACCCATACAAAACCAATACATTATTATGTAATCCCTTATGATTATCTTTCTATTCTTGCCTTAGGTTTGATTTTAGGACATAGACTCTCAGCCTATTTTGTGTCTCTAGACCATCACTGTGATATCACACCAATAACTTCCTTATCCTTGCCTAGACCATTCTCGTGTCAACAACGCCAACTTAACAAGTCGTGCTTTCCTTTCGACCCATACTCAGAGATGCAACTACATGATAGTACCCAATTTCCATGTGAACGTGCTACAAGTCCATTGTACTAACATTATGGTCGTATCATAAGCTCTATTCGTATGTCCATATGAGGTCGTGCCTCGCAACTCAGTACCACATAACCAACTTGCCTTATGGCCCTTCCTGACTTAAACTTGAATCGACTCAAGTCTGACTTATGCAACTCAACAACTTAATACTCGATGCCACATCTCGTGCCAAAGTACGGTGTCTTCGTTGCAGCCAAATCTTAGGCCCAAACATTATGTTCTAATCGTGCTCACATTCAACTTGACTCTTTGATACCGTGCACACAATACTCGACTCAATCCAAAGACATGCACGCGGATCGTCGCTAATATGCCAACTCATCCATATGAAATAGTCACTAGCACAACAAGCTATCCTGGACACATTAACTTTGCTATTCGGGGCCCTTTTAAAGCAAGTAGCGGTCCCAGTTGGAAGTCCTTGAATAATCTGAGCTGTACTCCCAGCTCGGCTAAACCCGTGTTTTCCCTAGGTCTCCCATGGCCCCGGGTTGCCGCTTAAGAAAACTTTTTCTTGTCGACAAGTGTAACGCCCTAGTCCCAAAATACTTAGGGCCAAGTACGTAGATATGCCTGCTGCACAAATACAAAGAATACACCAATATATGGTATCCTCGTATATGTACATAATCTATAATAATATAAAATGACAGGCTGGAACATAAATAACTATATCTCATCCATAACTCAACATAAAAAATATAAGAAGTCCCAATAAATAAAAGAGTCAAAGAGATAGCCGGGTGGACATACCCACTCCAAATAGCTATGAAAAATAGTCTCAACTAAATGGAGTCCAGCCTCCTCAAAACATAAAGAAAGAAGATAATATGTCCAATACAAAGTCTCAGATAATGAAGTAAAACTAAATATTAGAGGAAGATGCCTCGTCATCAACGTAGGAAGGATCCAGTGCTGCTCCGTACACTTTTGGATAATCCTGCTTGTCTAATCTTGGAGAGGTCACTAGGTCCTCAGAGGGACGTAACAAGATACAGAAAAAATATGTCGAAATAACTGAATGTGTGAATATGCAACCATGACACTACAGGTTTCTAACCGTCTATGTGAGATGTACTTTGAGTATAACGTAGGCTATAGGATCACCAGAGTAAATAAAGAGTGGAAGTAAGTAGCGCTCATCCGAGTCACTATCGGCCAGGGCAGAAAGTAGCACTCATCCGAGTCACTATCGGCCCACAAAAGTGTGTAAAAGTAAATGTAGCCCCTACACTAGTAGCTGTCCCCTCCCCCATGCTCCTGTCCAAGATGTATGCACAACCGTCCAGTTGGCAACTGTTATGGTTTCTAACTCGACACTTTAATAGCAGTTACCTTCTATCTCTCGCACGTCCCATGACGTATCGATGGTCAGTCGAGTACGCAGGTCCGTGTCATATATGAACTCACTCATCTTGTACATATGTGTCAAGGACATATGAGATATGAAAATATCTCACACTCATAAGGTGGTCATCTAACACTAGGTCGATATGCATAATATAATCTAAAATCATAAAAATGAGTAAACCTAGTCACTTGCACCCAAGTGTGACTTGGACTCACAATATAAACAAAATAACAAATAAAGGAAATAAACATACAATAATAAAATACTGAAAAAATGAACACAATCAGAAATTATGGCAATGTATACTTGCTTGCGGTGCGAGGAGGGCAATCCAACAGTCAAAAGCGTCAGCACAAAAACTCATAAACCACAGATGGCTCCGGATGCCGAAACAAACATCAAAAATATTCCCGATGTAACATATATCTAGGAAATGTCTATCCGAAAGTCCAATTCCGGACACATGGGTAAAATCATAATTTCTGGTCAAAACGATGTCCGCCGTTGGACCCGCTTTGCACCGAAATGTATGCCAGTAACTAAGGTCTCAAAAGTCGTCAAACTACATGTCTACGGCTCCGATTTGAGGAGACGAACCCAACCGTATGTCCAAAGTTGGATTTCGACGGGCCATGCACAATTTTGCCCATTGAATCGAGTCGCGGGCCCGCCAAATAGGCGTTCCGGTCGACCTTCTCAGAATCAGACCAAACTTGGTACACAGGACCAGAATGTCGATATGGTCCCGTTGGCACAAGGCGACTGTATACTAAGTTAGGGCCGAGTTTGCAAAAGGTCGATACGGGGATATCTTGACGGATACGCACTGCTGTCATCGCGCATGTGCAACAAAATCGAGTTCCGTCAGTTCTCACACGTCGGTAATATCCATACGCGCCTTTCGATGTGTATAGTATGCGACCACGTCACCCGGTTTGTCGGGGTGCACATCGTATCGGGAAATTTTCATAAAAATTTTAGTTTTTAAAAATAATTTTTCTTTGATCTTTGGAATCGAATAACTTCATGCATAATAATCGAAAAGTGGTTCTAACATGTGTTTTTCAATCTCGTTTATATTGTCTTCGACTGTTTTTAACTAGTTTCTCAAAAACTCTAATATTTTGTCCATAAATTTGCTTTAATTTGGGTTTTGAAACTGGTTTAATGCAATATTTGATCGATAGTTTTTACTCGAATTGGCATCGAGTTTACGGCCGATCCAGGGGACGATATCGAATTCCCTTTAAAGGGACTCGAAGAGGGTTACAATAGCTCTCTGTAGAATCTCGTAGAAGCGAAAATGATTGAATGTACACAAAGATACATGATGGAGAAGTGGGTTACCTGGCTTTCCAGACAGAGCAGGAGTACTCTGTTTCTCGGCAGAGGGGGCTGTGTCCCGACGGTTCGGCGGTCGGGGCCAGCTCATAGGTGACCAGAGACACGTGCAGCAGTGATAGGAAGGCTCGGTTTGTCGAGGGAGGTGGTTCACGAGAAGATGTTAGCATTTTCGGTTGTGTCCCCTATGATATATTATGAATTAATATAAAAATAAATATAACAAAAAATACTAAAATAAATAAAATAAAAATATAGGGGTTTACATCTTACTCAACTTAGAGAAATTTCGTCCTCGAAATTAAAACTGATGTCGGGGGGTATGCAATACAATGCGAAAGTAAAGGGAACTAACGTATGGAAGTCGTACCTTGGTTTTCGAACTAAAGTAAAGGGAACTAACGTATGAAAGTAAAGGCAACCTCTCCAACGCGTTCCAAGACATCAAAAGGGCCGATGTATTTTGGACTCAACTTGCCAAGTCCTCCGAATCGAATCATGGATCTAGTAGAGGATATCTTCAAGAAAACATGGTCGCCTTCCTTGAACTCCAAGGGTCGATGACGGTTATCTGCCCACTGCTTCTGTCGATCCTGTGCTACTCGCAGGTGTTCTTGTATCTTCTTCACCTTCTCCACAGTGCTCAAAATCAACTCGGGTCACAATATCTGTCGCTCTCCTATGTCGCTACAACAAAATAGGCGATCGACACTTTCTATCATACAATGCTTCAAACGGAGCCATCTGAATGTTCTCTTGATAGCTATTGTTGTAGTAAAACTCTGCAAGATGAAGGTGGTGTAGGAACGAAATAGGAAAGCGTAATACTCTAGAGGGGGTGAATAGAGTTGGCAGCGGAATAATGCTAATTAAAAATGTTAGCAGCACAATCACAGAATATTAATCACAACAGAAATAAAGTAAAGACAGAGTTAAGAGAGCAAACGCAAAGACAGTGATGTATACTGGTATCCCTCTGTTGAGGACTAATCCAGTCGGTAGAACTCTTGCTACCAGTTGAATCCACTATTGGAAAAACCGCAAGTTTTCTTATGAAGTCCTTGCAACTTCTACAACGCGAGCTTTGATACGAAGAACTCGTCCAACTTCAAATGTGAAAAGGTATTCTTCAATCAAGCCTTCTGATTACAATCTCTCAGAAACTTCTAGACCGTACCGCACTGGCAAATTGACTAGAAGATTGTAACTGGCTTGGGATCTGAAATTGAAAGCTCTAGAAAACTCTTTGGAAGAATGAAAGCTTTAGATAGAGAGATTGAAAGTGAATGAGTGAATTGAAATGATCGAAATCCTTCTCTATTTATAGGAGTTCCAAAGGCAGACTTCTGTCAGAATTCGGGCAGAATTTGGGCAGAACTCTTTGAGCAAATCTCGGTCAAATCCGCAACTGCAGGAGGACCAAGTTTCAAGGATTCAAAATCACAACGGCCACTAACCGAACTCTGGCCGAACTCTGGCCGAACTCGGTCCGAGTTCTGTCAGGGTTAAGTCAGGGTTTAATTAGGGTTTTGAAAAAGCTTTTAGTGATCTTTGAAAACCATTTTGAAAACCTTTTTGTAAACCTTTTTGAGAGGTCGTTTTAAAAATTTTGAACTCATTTAGGGATAGCCTATTTGCCAGTACGACTCGGTGTACAACATATTCCTAGACTCAAATAAAATGAAAAAATACATTGCATAAGGAATTACAGACTCGAGTAGGCAAACAGATCTTCGGTCTTGAATGGAGTGGATAGCCAATCTTGATCATGTCCAAGAATCCAAGATATCCCGACTAGCTTCGTATATCCAGATAGAGTTTGATCAATTATTAAAATCAGGTTGACCATATGACCAATGGGCCAACAATCTCTCCCATTTTGATAATTGACAAACTGAATGATATAACATTAAGCTTGTTCAAAAATATCAAAAAGTAAAAATTGTTCATATCCTGTATTATCTCAAAAGAAATGTTAGATCTTTAATTTTTCTCCCCCTTTGTCACTTAGCAAAATAATTGCAAAAGAGAAGGCTCCCCCGCAATCAATGCATAAGTAACAAGTAGTGAGAAAACATATAAAAGGCATAAAAATTTAAGAAATACATTACAGCATGTATTGTTACAGATTATCATTACAGGCATGTATTGTTTCAAGAACATAAAAAATCTCAGGCATGCTATTTCACAGGCAGTTTGTAATGAAGAAGCAGTATAAAGAGATAGTGCTAATAATTAAAACAAAGTGCTGAAATAAACTGAAATGCCATAACTGAAACACCATAAACATGTCCATGAATGATAATAGTACTGAAGCAAAACTAGAAAGTACTGCTAAACTGATAAAAACTTGGAATGTTGGAGCATTTCCAAGTATACAATAAAATGTCACTAAAAATCATCAATCACATCCTCATCACTATCCTCGTCATCACCAACATCAGCTCGACCAGCATATCCTGAAGGACCAGCACCAGAAGTACCAGCGCCAGAAGGATGAGTAGGGGCGCCAGCATAGAACTCACCAACATAATCACGAGGTGCACGATACCAATCATAGGCGTTACCTGGCTGGAAGTAGGCATGGACAGCCTCATCCTCACAGCGATAACCCGAAAAAGCTGGATCACGAGGGATGGAACCGGCTGAATGACCAGTCTGGGCGAAACGAAGATCAGCTAAGGAGTTTGCAAGCGCCTGATAACGGGTGACATCGCGGAACTCACGCTCGTGAGCCATGTCCGTCATCGAGCCGTACAAAGCAGATAAATGCTGATGTATGCCCTCAAATGTCATGGCATACTGATGAGGTGGTAGAGGAGGTGCAGTAGGAGGAGCAGTAGGTGGAGCTGTAGCAGTCATGCTATGACGAGATAACTGAAGAAACTTGGGCTCAGGGTCCTGAGTACAAGTCGACAGATCGATATCGAAGCGCTGAAAGATGCGTGGAAGAATCATCACGTAAGAGAGATTTCTATCTCTTGTACGACAACGGCCCATCATCTGAATCATGGTCTAGGGGTAGAAAATAGAATTCCCTTAAGAATGTGGTACATGGCGGACAGCTCAAGAGAAGTCACATCATCCTTTGAAGTAGATTTAGAAAGGATAGGTAGGAAGGATAGTGGAATAGATGATGCGATGTAATTCATAGTTAAACAAGTTCAGGTTGTTAGCCTTGAACTTTCCAGAGCGTACTCTATCAGGTGCACAGAGTTTCGCTTTGAAACTTGCGAGTGTCATACCTTCAGGAAAGTCAAAATCAGTGATATCGACTAGCGGTTCACCTTCGTTAGGGATACCAAGGATCTCCGCTAAGAGGTTATCATCGAAATTGATATCAATACCTCCAACACGTGTGCTTACATCAAAAGTATCTAATATGAGATTGCAATAAAATAATCTAATGGCATTAGTTGCTATAGGGAAGCAGATTTTAACAAATAAGTGTAACC
Organism: Iris pallida; assembly: GCA_029216955.1. NCBI lineage: Eukaryota > Viridiplantae > Streptophyta > Magnoliopsida > Asparagales > Iridaceae > Iris > Iris pallida. The sequence continues at coordinate 8,384 of JANAVB010016476.1, forward strand.
CTAATACCTCAAACAAATGACGATGATCAGGAAATACAGTCTATTTGACTGGAGCGCCTGTGCAGATGGATCGTATAGAAAAATCACCATACCACAGTAGGGCTTGGTCGAGGGTTTGAAAGAAAAACCCGTCGAACGTACCGTCGCTCGTTTGGACTGGCGAAAAGAGTGAATCCGTATGTGGATGCGAAGATGACCCTTCCTCACTAGGAGTCGTCTTCTTCCTCTTAGATGGATTGAATTTAGGTGCCATATGTGCAAATTGGAATAAAAATGCACTAAATGAAAGGTGGAGAGAGATGGAGTTATACCTCACGAAATCAAGATATGTCGTAGAGAATGACGATCTCCGCACGATTCTAAATTTTGGAGAGATTTTACCACTTGGATTGGATGGAATAGGGTGGTGAAGAACTAGGGTTTTGATGCTCGGGTCGGCTGCTGCTGCTGTTTGAAATAGTTTGGAAGCAATGAAGAAGAAGGGATGCTCGGGTTCTGTATATATAACCAGACACCCTCAACCGAACTCGGGCCGAATTCGGTCAGAGCTCTGGCCGAATTCGCCTAGGGTTCTTCAAAGTTAATTTTTGGCCATTCTTTTTCATTGTCTCATTTCAAATATTTAATTCAAAGTTTAGTTATTTTAGCCTTCAATTAACATAATTAATATTATTTTATAAATTAAATGTCGTTACACAGCGACTATCTCAGATTAGCTGTAGGAGTACTGTCCCAGCTGGCGGAGGTTCACCGGGGAACTCTTAAGTACCGCTTCGCTTCAACCGTAGTTGTGGTGACAGACAGACTCTTTATTGGCTTGTTTCTAACATAGTTTTTGCATAATGATATATAATCATAAAACAAAATCAATTAATATTATTGACGTCCAAAATTCCTAATTCTCGACGTAAATAATTGAAACGATCTTCCACTAGAGGTTTAGTGAAGATGTCAGCTAGTTGATTTTCAGTATCTATGTACACAAGGTTTATATCTCCATTTTGATGATGATCTCTAAGAAAATGATGTCGAATCTCGATATGTTTAGTACGAGAGTGACATACTGGATTCTTAGTCAAATTAATAGTGCTCGTGTTATCACAGAAAATAGGAATATGTGTGTAAAATAAATCATAGTCTTCTAGGGTTTGTTTCATCCACAAAATCTGAGCACAACAACGTCCTGCGGCGATGTACTCAGCCTCTGTTGTTGATAGGGCTACAGAATTTTGATTTTTACTAAACCAAGAGACTAAAGCTTTGCCTAAGAAATGACATGTGCCACTTATACTTTTTCTATCAACTTTGCATCCAGCAAAATCTGCATCCGAATAACCAATAAGGTCAAAGGACTTAGTTTTGGGATACCACAAGCCAACAGAAGAAGTACCCTTAAGGTATCGAAAGATACGCTTAACTGCAGACAAATGTGATTCCTTTGGGTTAGCTTGAAAACGTGTACACAGGCAAACACTAAACATTATATCTGGATGACTAGCAGTTAAATAAAGTAAACTACCAATCATACCTCGATACTTACGTGTGTCGACTGGCTTGCCTTGTTCATCTGAATCAAGCTTTGTTGAAGTTGCCATTGGGGTGCCAATAGGTTTGACATTGTCCAGATCAAACTTCTTTAGCAAGTCTTTTGTATACTTGGCTTGATTTATGAACGTCCCATTGTCAGTTTGTTTGATTTGCATCCGAGAAAGAATTTTAGCTCTCCCATCATGCTCATCTCAAACTCATTCTGCATACACTTAAAAAATTCTTGACACAGAGATTCATCAGTAGATCCAAATATAATATCATCAACATAGATTTGAATTAAAAGAAGTTTGCTATTAAAAGACTTAATAAACAGTGTAGTGTCAACCTTGTCTTTTGAAAAGCCGTTGTCAAGTAGAAAAGAGCTTAGACGATCATACCAAGCACGAGGGGCTTGTTTTAAACCGTATAGAGCTTTCTTCAACTTGAAAACATGATCACGGTTTTTGAAATTCGTAAAACCTGGAGGTTGAGCTACAAAAACTTCTTCTTTTATAAATCCATTTAAAAATGCACTCTTCACATCCAATTGAAATAGTTTGAAATCAGGAAAACATGCAAATACACATAACATGCGAATAGATTCTAATCTCGTAACTGGGGTATAAGTCTCATCGTAGTCGATACCTTCTTCTTGATTGTATCCTTGAGCTACGAGTCGAGCCTTATTACGAGTCACTAAACCATTCTTATTCAATTTATTTCGGAATACCCAACGGGTGCCAATGACCGGATGATCAACAGGCCTGGAAACAAGTTCCCAAACTTGATTTCGTTCAAATTGGTTTAATTCCTCTTGCATAGCATCTATCCAAAAACTATCACTACATGCTTCATCAATAGATTTGGGTTCTAGCTGTGAAATAAATACAACACTAGAAATAATATCTCTACAGGATGTACGAGTACTTACTCCTTTGGTAATATCACCAATTACCAAATCTTTTGGATGATCAGCTGTGAATTTCAACCTTTTCGGTAGATTCTGAAGGTAGCTGGTTCCTGGATCTTCTCTAGGAGGTTCAGCTAGTGCAGAGCTTGGTTGAGAATCAGCTGGAGTTGAGCTTGGTACAGATGTATCTTCGTCATTGTCATCAATAGACATTTGATTCAATTCATCAAAAGTGACATTGATTGACTCTTCGATGATTATGGTACGTTTGTTGAAGACTCTGTATCCTTTGCTCTTGGCCGCATAACCTAAAAATATACCTTCATCGGCCTTTTCATCAAATTTTCCCAAATTGTCTTTTGTATTAAGAATAAAACATTTACAACCAAAAATTCTAAAGTATGAAACTGAAGGAATTCTATCAAACCATAACTCAAATGGAGCCTTCTTCGATTTGGGTCGAATTAGAACTCTATTGAGACAAAGCAAGCTGTATTGACAGCTTCAGCCCAAAAATATTTGGGTAGACTAAACTGGTTTAACATTACTCTGGCCATTTCTGTTAGAGTTCTGTTCTTACGTTCCATAACTCCATTTTGTTGTGGAGTCCTAGGGTAAGAGAACTCGTGTATAAAACCGTGTGTATCACAAAATTGCTCAAAATCAGCATTCTCGAATTCGCCACCATGATCGCTTCTAATGCGAGTGATCATGTAACCTTTTTCATTCTGAACTTTCTTGCAAAAGGCGACAAATTCGGATAATGCATCATTCTTGCGTGTCAAGAAATATACCCACGTGTATCTAGAGAAATCATCTACAATTACAAAAGCATAAAGTTTACCTCCGAGGCTAGCAACTCTGCTAGGACCAAATAAGTCCATATGAAGCAATTGTAGAGGTCTAGTAGTACATACTGCGTTTACTGACTTGAATGTGGATCTGGTAGCTTTGTTCCTTTCACATTGGCTGCATACCGAATCCTTCTTGAATGTAATATCCGGTAAACCGCGTGCTAGCTTCTTTGTGGATAATCTTGATATTGTATCCATATTAGCGTGACCGAGTCTCATATGCCACAGATGACTCTTATCACTTTTGGCCATTAAGTATCTACCTGAAATGTTAGTTTCTTCTAACAAATAGAAAACATATATATTGTCTTCCCTGATACCTTCAAAGATAGTACTACCAGTTGAGCTATCAACTATAGTACATTTGTCTTTGCCAAAGTTGATGCCATAACCATGATCAGCTAGATGACTTATGCTGAGTAGGTTATGTTTCAACTCGGTAACCAGACAGACATCCTTAATTACAAGATAGGGAGACTTACCAACATCACCGATACCAATAATATACCCTTTCAAGTTATTACCGAAGGAGACATAGCCTTCCTTCTTTTTCTTTGACAGTGTTGCAAATAGGGTAGCATCACCGGTCATATGCCGTGAGCAACCGCTGTCGAGGTTCCATTTGCTTCTAGCATGTGAAGGGTGTTCCACCTACAAAACAGTTTGCAGATGAAACCTTTGGTACCCATTTCTTGTAGGGTCCTGAATTGTTAGCTTTTGGTATCCAGGCATAAATATTTAAATCAACAAGCTTTCTCATTCTACATGCAGATGATATATGACCAATGAGGCCACAATAATGACATTGAGCATGTCGAGTGTTGAAAGCTGAGTGGTGTGCATGGTTGGTAGGTTTGGGTTTTCTAGTATAGAAGAAAGCATACCTATAATCTTGTTTGGGCTTAACCTTTTGGGGTAAAGGTTTTATATGGTTAGGTCTGACAGTGTTTGGCTTGGGAATGTTCCGATTTTTCGGTAAGTGATACGTGTTAGGGAAGGAAGCAGCAGGCTCAGGCTGTTTTCCTAACCTAATTTCCAATCTTTTGGAAGTGTCATACAACTTAGTATAATCAGAAGTGAGTGATTCCATTCTGATTTGTGCACATCGAAGACTTTTCTTCTCTATGGAAAGTTCTTCTTTCAGTTGGTCGATAACTTTGTCTTTCTCTTCAGATGACTTGGTAGTCTCGTGTAATAAGAGCTTTATTGAAGAAAGCTCACCAGACTCACTAACATTATTTCTAACCTCAGCTAGTAGGTCGGTAAGTCTACCTATTTCATCTTTGTACTCTTTGAGTACCTTCTTAGAGGTCTGATACTTGCTACGCAGTTTCCTGTAATTAGTCATCAGGTCACTGAAGGCATCTCCTAATTGCTCAAAGGTGAAGTCATCATAAGTATCAACTACAGGTTCAGTAGGTACCTGATCGGATGCCATAAAGCATACATTTACAGCGTCTTCTGATTGTTCGTCTTCTGAGTCGCTGGCTTCACTTTCATTCCATATGCTGGTGTTGGTATACTTCTGTGATGTTGATCTCTTCAGGTTCCCTTTTTCATACCTGTTGCTCTTCTTGCTTGATGATGAGTTTGTGGGACAATCCTTCTTCATGTGTCCCTTCTTTTTGCAACCGTAGCAGACAGCATCTTCTTGGTACCAGTTGTTGCTGTTGTTTTCTTTGACTCTCTTCTCATGTCTCGTGAATCTTTTGAACTTTCTTGCTAGGAGTGCTTGATCTTCAGCGTCAGATCCACTACTGTCTGAGTCATCTTCAGCAGCTTTTCTGTGCTGAGCCTTGAGGGCGATCGTCTTCTCCTTTGGTGTAGGCTCTTCAAAATCTTGCAGCTCTAGTTCATGAGTGAGTAGCTTACCCATGAGTACTTCGAGGGTCATAGTTGTGAGGTCGTTCCCTTCAATAATTGCAGTAGCCTTTGGAATCCAGTTCTTGGTGAGAGCTCGCAGGAGTTTGCGAATCTTTTCATGGTTACTGTAATCTTTGCCTAGGAAAGACAAAGGATTTACAATATCCAAGAACCTCTCGAACATTTGTGTAACTATTTTGTTGGGCTTCATCTTGAACGCCTCGTACTCTTGAGTAAGTCTGCTGACTTTAGATTCCTTAACTTGAGTCGTGCCTTCATGTGTGACTTCAAGTAGCTTCCATACTTCATTAGCCGTTGTGCAGATAGACACCCTGTTAAACTCAGTTCTGTCTAAAGTACAAAAGAGAGCATTAATGGCACGTGCGTCAAGACTGGCCCTTTTCTTTTCTTCCTCTGCATATCTGCTATGGGGTTTTTCAACTAAAACTCCATCAACATTTATACGAGATGGCTTCTGATAGCCATCAAGAACAATGGACCATAAATCAAAGTCAAGAGATTTCAAGAAGAAACTCATCCGTGTTTTCCAATATGTATAATTCATACCATCAAACAGTGGGGGTCTGTTTGTGGCCTGGCCTTCACTTGTGAATTTCACAGTTGCCATGTGTTGTGCTGTGATCTATATAACAGTTAATTAAAATAAATAAATAATTGTACTGTTACCTTTGCTTTACCTGTAACACCCGCTCTGATACCAATTATGGGAACGAAATAGGAAAGCGTAATACTCTAGAGGGAGGGTGAATAGAGTTGGCAGCGGAATAATGCTAATTAAAAATATTAGCAGCACAATCACAGAATATTAATCACAACTGAAATAAAGTAAAGACAGAGTTAAGAGAGCAAACGCAAAGACAGCGATGTATACTGGTATCCCTCTGTTGAGGACTAATCCAGTCAGTAGAACTCTTGCTACCAGTTGAATCCACTATTGGAAAAATCGTAAGTTTTCTTACGAAGTCCTTGCAACTTCTACAACGCGAGCTTTGATACGAAGAACTCGTCCAACTTCAAATATGAAGAGGTATTCTTCAATCAAGCCTTCTGATTACAATCTTTCAGAAACTTCTAGACCGTACCGCACTGGCAAATTGACTAGAGGATTGTAACTGGCTTGGGATCTGAAATTGAAAGCTCTAGAAAACTCTTTGGAAGACTAAAAGCTTTAGATAGAGAGAAGATTGAAAGTGAATGAGTGAATTGAAATGATCAAAATCCTTCTCTATTTATAGGAGTTCCAAAGGCAGACTTTTGTCAGAATTCGGGCAGAATTCGGGCAGAACTCTTTGAGCAAATCTCGGTCAAATTCGCAACTGCAGGAGGACCAAGTTTCAAGGATTCAAAATCACAACGGCCACTAACCGAACTCTGGCCGAACTCGGTCCGAGTTCTGTCAGGGTTAAGTCAGGGTTTAATTAGGGTTTTGAAAAAGCTTTTGGTGATCTTTGAAAACCTTTTTGAAAACCTTTTTGTAAACCTTTTTGAGAGGTCGTTTTAAAAATATTTTGAACTCATTTAGGGATAGCCTATTTTCCAGTAGGACTCGGTGTACAACATATTCCTAGACTCAAATAAAATAAAAAAATACATTGCATAAGGAATTACAGACTCGAGTAGGCAAACAGATCTTCGGTCTTGAATGGAGTGGATAGCCAATCTTGATCATGTCCAAGAATCCGAGATATCCCGACTAGCTTCGTATATCCAGACAGAGTTTGATCAATTATTAAAATCAGGTTGACCATATGACCAATGGGCCAACAGGTGGTCCTTCCATGATCTGCTAAAGTCAAGCATACACACTCTCAACATATCCTCTAGCGTCTGAATAGTACGCTTTGATTGGTCGCTGTCTACGGATGGTACGTCGTGCTAAACTTCAAATACATACCCAAACTTTCTTGCATGCTCCTCCAAAAGTGTGAGGTGAATCTCGAGTCATGGTCCGATATGATGCTAACTGGCATACCGTGTAGCTTCACTATTTGCTTCATGTACGCATCTGCCAAAACTTCTGTGGACTGCTCCACTCTAAAAGATAAGAAATGGGCTGACTTGGTAAGCCTATCAACATCACCAATACAGCATCTCGTCCACTAGGACTCCGAAGAAATCCTGTGACAAAGTCTATCGTAATATGCTCCCATTTCCACTCGTGAATGGGTAGCGGCTGCAATAATCCGACCGTCCTCTGGTGCTTGGCCTTCACTTGTTGGCACACCAAACACTTGGCCATGAAATGAGCTATCTTCCACTTCATTCCGTGCCACCAATAATACTATCGCAAGTCCCGGTACATCTTAGTTCCTCCAGGATGTATAGAGTAAGTCAAACTGTGTGCTTCCGTCATCAACTCCTGCCATAGCTCTCCATTAGGAACATAAATATGATCACCACATCGCAATGTCCTGTTGGGATGAATCTTCATTCCCGTCTGCTCTCCTGCTTCAGTCCTCTCTCTCTCAGCCGTCGAAATCTAGCATCTATAGGTAATGCTGTCTTGATCCTCTCTACTAGCGATGATTGCACTTGGAGATTGGCTAATACGCCATCCACTCAAGGCAATACTATCTCAGCTGCAAGTCTTCTATCAACTCCTTCTGCATATTCAAGAAGTGTTCCATGGGCTTACGACTTAATGTGTCTGCCACAACATTCGCCTTACCGGAATGATAATGTAGCTCGGTCTCGTAATCTTTCATCAACTCCAACCAACATCGTTGTCGCATATTCAATTCTTTTTGTGCGAACACATACTTGAGGCTTTTATGATCAGTGTAGATGTCTATCTTCTTACCGTACAAGTAGTGTCTCTGTAGCTTCAAAGCAAAGATAACCGTTGCGAGCTCTAGATCGTGGGTTGGATAATTCTTCTCGTGCACCCTAAACTGTCTCGATGCATATGCAACTACATGACCATGCTGCATCAATACGCATCCTAATCCTTTTTCGGATGCATCGCTGTATATCACAAATCTTTCCAGACCCGATGGTAGTGTCAAGATAGGTGCAGTGGTCAATCGCTTCTTTAACTTATCGAAAGCGACTTAACACTCGTCTGTCTATAAAACTCCTGGTCCTTGCAAGTTAGTCGAGTTATAGGCCCCGATATTTGAGAGAAATCTCCTACGAACCTTCGGTAGTAACCCGTATGTCCAAGAAAACTTCTTACCTCGGAAGCTAATATGGAAGCGGGCCATGACTTGACTGTTGTGATCTTCTCAGGATCTACCGATATGCCGTCTCTAGTAATAATATGCCCAAGAAATGAAACCTTCTTGAGAAAGAAATCACACTTGCTATGCTTCGCAAAAATTTGCTCATTCCTCAAGATTCCCAAAATATCCATAGATGCTGCTCATGTTCCTCTTGGCTCTTCGAGTATATTAAGATATCATCTATAAAGACGACTACAAATTTGTCCAAGTACTGATGAAAGATCTTGTTCATTAAGTTCATGAAGACCATGGGAGCATTAGTCAATCTGAAGGGCATGACCAAGAACTCGTAGTGTCAATAACTCGATCGAAATGTCGTCTTCGGAATACCTTCCTTCCGAACCTTCAATTGATGATAGCCCAATCGCAAATCGATCTTCGAAAATACCTTGGATCCACTCAGCTGGTCGAACAGATCGTCTATGTGCGGTAAAGGGTACTTGTTTTTTACTGTCACTGCATTCAGGTCTCGGTAGATGATACACATGTGCACTGTCCTATCTTTCTTTGCCACGAATAAGACGGGTGCTCCCCAGGATGACGCACTGGTACGAATAAAGCCTTTCTCCAATAATTTGTCTATCTGCATCTTTATTTCTACCAACTCCTTGGGTGCGTCAATATACTCGAGATGAAATAGGCTCGGCTCCAGGAATATGCTCAATAGAAAAGTCGATGTCTTGGTCAGGTGGTAATCCCGACAAATCCTCGGAGAATACATATTGGAACTCAGAGATGACATGGTGCTGAGGGGAGCCCTACATCATCATGTGAGTCCCTAATGCAGGTGCATCACTTCTTAATGCTTCTTCTTTGGTGAACTTGAATTCCGTCTCATTCGAGGGGTCTAAAGACGATATTGCCCCTATGGCAGTCTATAAGGGCAAAATGTTGGTCAACCAGTCCATCCCGAGAACTACATCGAAGGTCGACATAGAAAATACAAGTATTCGTGCTCTCATCTCTCTACCACATATCACTACAGGACAATATCTACAAACACCACTAAGAGGCACAACTCCTCCTCCAGTAAGGATTCTAATGTTTTCAGTTAAAGACGTGATGGGGATGCAGTGTCTAGTGGCAAAGCTAGTGGCTATGAATGAATGGGTGGCTCCAGTGTCAAATAATGTAATGGCAGGAAATGACACAAGTAAAACCATACCTGTTATGACGTCCACCTCTGGTTCTGTCTATCCTGTAGCTAGTACAAAAGCCTTTCCAACTCTTTGATTACCCATCTGTGCTCTAGCCCGTTGAAATTGGGTTGCCTAAGTGGGTAAGGGTGGTCGTGGTGCTCATAGTTCCGTAATCGTTGGTCTCAGTATCTGCTGTTGGTTCTGTGGAGTGGTCCTCTGAAATGAGCAATCTCTAGTCTGATGCAGGCTCGATCCGCAAGCTAAGCATTGTTCCAGTCATTGATGATAGTCTCTCTGGACATGACAAACTTTGCCACAGTAATGGCAAGTAGCCTTCTCATGTGCCTGGTATGGCCCTGTCCTCTGTTGATGCTGGTGTGCTAAAGGACGTCTCGCTGGCCCTCCTGTAGTGGTCTTAATTGGTCCCATGGTCGAAGTAGCTCGTCATTGTGCCTTCTTGGTTATGGCCTCCTGAGTTCTAGCCTCTGCCAGAATAGTTGCTTGGGAGACCCTCGACTCAGAGCTGGTGTATCTTTGTAACTCAATACTCAAGCCTCTATTAAATCTTTTGGCTTTCTCCAGCTCCGTCGTAACCAACCCTGGTACAAAACGACTCAACCGACTAAACTAGGCGTTGTATTCATCAACTGTCATGCTTCCCTGTTCCAAGTATATGAACTGGTCATAAAGTGTGTCCTTGGCAGTGTCAGAGAAATACTTCTTATTAAACAGCTTTTTGAATTCCTCCCAAGTTTGATCAAGTCCTGGTCAGTCTCTCCTCTGCGGTCCACCAATCGTAAGCATTTCCTTCCAACTGTAATTTAACTGCCGTCATCCATAGGTTTGTAGACACACTATTAAAATACAGTAATTTGGCGACGGACTATTAGCAACGGCTCTTATCTGTCGCTAATAGCGACGGACTAGCGACTACCTTGTGATGGACTACCATCAGAAAGCAATGGATAATTTTTTTGTGTCAAAATCAGTCGCAATTTCGTTGCTATTTTGACAAAAATTTAGCGACAGACTGACATCCGTCGCTAATATGTCACACATTTTGGCGGCAAAATCTGAAAAAAATGGCACAAAAATTAGCGACTAACTAGCGACGGATATATCCGTCGCTAGTCCATCGCTAAATACTGTACCCTAACTTAAATTGAACCGACAGGGGGGGGGGAATTTTTATTCCCTCCCAAATATACTCTCTCTCTTCCCCCTCTATCTCTCTCCGGCGATCTCACTCCCTTCGGCGATCTCACTCCCTCAGGTGAGGTGGGTCGGAGAGGAGGGATGGGGGAGGGAGGTCGGGGATGTGGTGCTGTCGGGGGGGTGGGGTAGGGGTGGGGGGTGGGTGCTGTCGGGAAGGGGGGTTGAAGAGTGGGGTCGGGAAGGACGGGTGGGGGAGGGGGGTCGGGAAGGGGGTGCTGTCGGGGAGGGGGGTCGGGGAGGGGGTGGGGGGTAGGGGAGGGGGGTGGGGGGTGTTGTCGGAGAGGAAGGTGGAGGAGGGGGTAGGGTAGGGGATGCTGTCGGGGAGGGGGGGTCGGGGAGGGGTGGGGGTGGGGGAGGGGGGTGGGGGTAGGGGAGGGGGGTGGGTGCTGTCGGGAAGGGGGTGGAGGAGGAGGTCGGGGAGGGGATGCTGTCGGGGAGGGGGTGGGGCAGGGGAGGTGGGGTCAACACATTCTTGCCCTCGACACGGACACAGTGTCTGTATATCATGACACAAGGAAGAAGGGGGACTCATACATAAATACACACACACACACATATGCGAATACACACATACACACACATACGCAAATACACACACACACACACATACACACTCATATATATATATATACACACACACACACACATACACACACACACATACACATACACACACACGCACACACACATATATATATATATATATACACATACACACATGTCACGACCCGCACCCTGAAGAGGGGCATGAGCACGTGGTTACGTCCAGCCTACGCCGCAGAATCGGCGGTAGAACGCTGTATATAGGGTCTATAAATACTACGACTAAATAGATAAATGTACCTGTACAATATATACACTCCGAACGGAGGTGACATAGCAATACAGTCTCAATCACATATATCAAAACTAAGGTAGATAGCATGGAATAGAGATATGATAGAATAAAACAGGAAATGAGTCCAAAATCCATAAGTCATAGCTAACACAACATCCAGAGTCTCAGATAATATAAGTATAAGATACTACAAGCTGAAAATGTACTAGCTGGCTCGCAGGCCAGGCAAACCTAACTAACTAAGCTACTCAGGGTGAGCGAAGTCCAGTGGCTCTACCAATAAGCCACGGTCTAAGTCTAGCTCATCAGACTCAATCCCGTAGTAGGTCGGGCAGTCAGTCTCAGAGTCATCTGTAAAATTTATCAACGATATCCTGTCAGAAAAATGAGCAAGTACAAAACACCAACAGCAGTTCCATATGAATTGAGAAATACTATAAGAGACAGTAATAATGAAATACAAGACAAAGATATCGACGACTTGGAAACCATTTGAAAGCCGAGTTACAACCCTTAAACCAAACAAGGACCGGGGTTGTAACCCTTCTTTCAAACAGAACTTAGTCCCATAACTATGGTACAGTATAAAAGACAGATAGAGCAAATGAGAATGAATCATAGCATGGTGGAAGTACAGTAAGTAAAGCTGAAACTGGAATATAAGAGATGACAATAAATATAAAAAGGTGTTTTGAATTATTAGAGCGATATGTGATCGGCTAGGAAAGCAAGAGATGGTTATCCACTTGGCCCGGCTATCCGCGGTGTACTCAACGGAGAATCATGCCGTCCAACCTGGATAACTGGTAATGGGTATCTGCAACACCCTACGTGGGGTGAGGGTGACGCTAGCAATGTATAGTTACATGAAGGCTTGATCACATAACCCCTAATAATTCTCCCATCCCCGAATAGTATTACGGATCCGGACATAACACGTCATGACGCGGGATTCCCTAAGAGGGAAGCAAGTCCTCTTCAGGAATCGGCTTCAATACAAGTACAAGAATCAAGACCAACAAGTACCAGTATCCCAAGAAATCCAGGAATGACATCTTATGACCGGAATCCGATAATACTAGTCCGTGAACTATCGTGTCGAGAATCAAGTAAGACACTACCACTGAATCGGATATAGTAGATATCAAGACAATAAAAACTATCAGTAAATGTACTCGTCTGTGGTCCTGAGCTGATAGAGTGAACAGACGCTCAGAGTGATCACAGACCTAAAATAAGATACTATGAATCAAACAGGGCTTAACACTGAAAAAAGAAAACTAATATAATCCATGAATGCAAGTCTAAGTCAATACTAGGTCAATCTAGGTCAAACTGAGTCATACTAGGCCATACTAGTTCATACTAGGTCATACTAGGTCATACTAGGTCATACTAGGTCACTGGGAGTCATTCCAAGTCAAACTAGGTCAATCGGGATCAACGGTTGACTTACAGTTGACTTTTGGTCAAAAAGTCAACTCTGGTCAACTCTGGTCAACTCTAGGTCAAGCCTAGGTCAAACTAGTCTAATGTTGACCAACTATTGACTTTCAGTCAACTGGTCAACTCTGGGTTGGTTTTGGTCAAATCGGGTCGCTTAAAGGCTAAGTTTGACTCTCGGTTGACTTTTGTTGACTTTTGGTCAAAAGGTCAATCGACGTCAAAACTAGTCTTAGAGTACCATATTTGATCATTACCAACCACGGGAATCAAGTTCTAACACCATCTTGGGCTTCTAACACAAATACCCTATTCCTAGGCAAAACTAGCATTTACCCTTCCAAGGTAAATCCCGATACCTTGCCCAAACCCATGGAAACCCCGCAAATACCCATGGCACTAGCCTAGGCTCCTTAGGGTAGCTAGATATCAACCTATCTAAGGTTTACCTACCAAGAAATTTGGGTATCCTAAGTATCTAGGCCATGTTAGGATACGGGGTATAGGTTTACCCTATTACCCTATTCTATCTCATGAATTTACCCTTTTCTATACCACACTCCTCTACCCACTCATACACAACACTCACATGACACTTCTCCCTCTCATAGACTTCTCTATAGGTTTCCTAATAGGTTTTCTGCTAGTTTAGATATAGGCTATGCTATAGGATACTAGACTACACTCAAAATACCTCACAAAACACACACACACACATCTCACAATACACACACACACATTGGAAATAAATTGACAGATTTGAGGGGCAAGTGGGGGCTGAATTGGAGGACTGTTTTGTAGTGTTTTGGACTGGTTTAAAGTGGTTATTGTGGTGTTTTTATGGGCTAAATGGGACAGCCAATATAGTGGACTGATTGGGGATGCAAGGGCTGATTTGTAGGCCAACTTGTGGCTGAATATGGACAGGTTTGTGGGGGGTTATATGGCTGTGTTAGGACATCATATAGGTGATTTTAAGGGGCTGTTTTATGATAGCTAATGGAGTGATTTGAGGGCCAATACAATGGCTGAAATGGGACTGAACAAGGCTGTGTTTAGGGACAGCAAGGTGATGGTTGTTTGGGGCATGTTGGACTGTTTTGTGAGGGCAATATGTAGGGGCTGTCAAATAGGAATTGGGGGCTGCCATGGGGCTGTGTGCCCCCCCCCCCTAATCCTGCTGGATTCAGCAGCAAATCTCCCCCTCTTGCCTCTTTAAATCCCACTCTCACTATCCCTCTATCACTCTCTCACAACTCACCTCTAACTCTCCCACTTACACACAAACATAACCACAAACACCACCACTACACATACACCCATACAACACTCATACACACCCCCATGGCCGACCATGGCTGCTCTCTCCAACCCACACAACAACATCACACAACAACACAATATATATATATATATATATATATATATATATATATATATATATATATATATTGAATGATATATATATAACTATATATATATATACAAATAGGAAAAGAATATGATACATTAAGATACTTGGAAAAACATTCTAAAACATGTCAAAATCTGGAATGATAGGAAGAACAACACAAAAATCAATATACATTAATATCCATGTGTCCAAAAGAGGGTTTTTCCTATTGGGATACAAACCTACATGTTGGACACTCCTAGAAATATCCAAATGGACACAAAATGGTCTCTAACGGGGACACAACCATGGGAATCATTCCTATTCGGTTCCTAACCAATCTACATGAGAAGAGAAACAAATTTGGAGAAGGGATTACCTAGATTGGAGAAGAAATCAATGGTGAGCTTGCAAAAGTGGAAGGAGCCTTTGGAGAAGAAGAAGAAAAAGTGGATGAGAATGAAAGGAAAGTGGTTTCTCTCTCCTCCCCACCCCTACTCCTAGTGGCCGGCCAACTATGCCTATTTCCCCTTTTGGTAATTACAAGTTTGCCCCTCTAATTGTTCTATTAGTCCTACACAAGGTTGCTTAAGGTTTGGGGGTTAAAAATGTAAATCTAGTGTTCTAATTAGCTCTAACCTAATCCATGGAGTCATGATAAATCCCTCTAACTTTTGATGGTAATATTGTGGGCCATGGCTAGCTAGTGTGTGGGCCCGCTAAGGTCAAAACTACCCGGGTCCCCGAAACAAGTCGGAATGAGTTAAAATTTGAACCCGATTCAAATAACCCCAAAATAATACAAATAATAATTAAATAATTCCAAAATAATTTTTAAAGTGGAAAATTACCAAAATATCCCTGTTTGTGAAAACTGGGGGTGACAAATCTATCCACATAAAAAATTTGTCCTCAAAATTAAAACAAACATACAATGAACCACAATGCAGAAACAGAAATTATACCTCAGGGCTCGAAGAGATAGGGGAAACGCTCCCGCATGTCGTCCTCTCTCTCCCAGGTAGACTCACCTGGAGAGTGATGCCTCCATGCAACGCGAACCAAGGGTATAACCTAGTTCCGGAGCACCTTCTCCCTACGATCCAGAATCTCAACCGACTGCTCTGGATAATGAAGAGTAGGCCCTACCGCGAACCAAGGGTATAACCACGGACCGTCTCAGCTGCGACACGTGGAACACGTTGTGTACCCCCTCTAGCGTAGGCGGCAAGTCTAGCCGGTACGCCACTGTACCGACCCTCTCAAGAATGGTGAAAGGTCCGATGTAGCGCGGACTAAGCTTCCCGTCCCCGCCAAAACGAATCGTGCCCCGTGTCGGAGAAATCTTCAGGAACACCAAAGCGTCAGCCTAGACATAAAACAAACTCAGCACACAGGACAGACAAAACATAAACAAGCACAAACAGGAACTGAAACTAACCTCGAACTCTAACGGTCTCCTGTGGCTATCGGCCCGATGCCGCTGCCTATCCTGAGCCACCCGAAGTCTGTCTCTAATAAGCCGGACCTTCTCAGCTGCATCCACCACCATCTCTGGCCCAAGCAGTACCCTCTCACCAACATCGTCCCAAGATAAGGGAGTACGGCATCTCCGTCCGTATAGAGCCTCGAATGGCGACATCTCTATACTGGCCTGGTAGCTGTTGTTGTAAGCAAACTCTACCAGGTAGAAATGGTCCTCCCAAGAACCTCCGAGATCTAGCACACACGTGCGAAGCATATCCTCCAAGGTCTGGATAGTCCTCTCTGACTGCCCATCTGTCTGGGGGTGATAAGCAGTACTGAACTTGAGCGAGGTGCCCAAGCTAGCCTGCAAACTCCTCCAGAAGTGGGAAGTGAAACGGCTATCTCGATCTGAAACTATGCTCACAGGAACACCATGCAATCGTACGATCTGACGAACATACAGCTCTGCCAACCTCTCCGTAGACAAACCCACCTTGAAAGGCAAAAAGTGGGCCGACTTGGTCAATCTATCAACTATGACCCAAATCGCATCTTTCCCTCCTGGAGACCGTGGAAGTCCGGACACAAAGTCCATGGTGATGTGCTCCTATTTCCACTCTAGAATGGGTAGTGGCTGTAGCAATCCACCAGGCCTCTGCCTCTCGACCTTCACCTGCTGACAAACCAAGCAGCGAGATACAAACTGAACCACCTCCCGCTTCATACCGTACTACCAAATGTGCTCCCTCAGGTCTCTATACATCTTGTTGGCACCAAGATGCATAGAGTACTGAGAGCGATGAGCCTCCTGAAGAACCTCCTCCCGAAGCTCTCCACTCGGGACACACAGTCTAGCACCGTGCCGCAGCGACCCATCTTCGGCAATGGAGAAATCATCAAGCAACCCTCTCTGTACATGCTCCCTGATGCACCTCAGGGCAACATCATCAAACTGCGCTGATCTGACCCTGTCCATCAACTCAGACTGAATCTGTAAACCCTACATCTGTACCTCCATGCTCGAAATGATCACTTCGATTCCCAAACTTTCCAGGTCGGCCAAAAGTTGACGGTCTGATGTCAGATACATAGCCACTGGATACCTGCTCAAGGCATCTGTGACTACGTTGGCCTTCCCTGGGTGGTACTGCAAGGCGATATAAAAGTCCTTCATCAGCTCGAGCCAACGTCTCTGCCTCATGTTCAGCTCCTTCTGAGTGAACACGTACTTCAAGCTCTTGTGGTCAGTAAAGATCTCAACCCGCTCTCCGTACAGATAGTGTTTCCACAACTTCAGGGCAAAGATGACAGCGGCTAACTCCAGATCGTGAGTCGGGTAGTTCTTCTCATGAGGACGTAACTGCCTAGATGCATAGGCAATCACCTTCCCGTGCTGCTGAAGTACACAACCCAGACCCTGACCAGAAGCGTCGCTGTAAATCGAGAAACAACCGGTCCCAGACGGCAATGTCAAGATAGGAGCTGATGTCAACCTCTTCTTCAGCTCATCGAAGGCGGCCTGACACTCCTCAGTCCAGATGAACTCCACGTCCTTTCTGGTGAGTCTAGTCATCGGCTCCGCGATCCGCAAGAAATCCTGGACAAACTTTCGATAGTAGCCCGCTAATTCCAGAAAGCTCCGAATCTCGACAACTGTACTGGGCGTAGACCAAGACTCTACTGCAGCAATCTTCTTTTGGTCTACTGAGATCCCGTGCTCGGTCACAACATGACCCAGGAACTCGACCTGGTCCAGGAAAAACTCACACTTCGACAACTTCCCATACAACTGCTCCTTTCTCAAGGTCTCGAGCACAATCCTCCGATGCTCCTCGTGCTCCTCTGGCGTCTTCGAGTAAACCAGGATGTCATCTATGAAGACCACCACGAACTTGTCAAGGTATTGATGGAATACCTTGTTCATCAAGTTCATGAACACAGCTGGGGCGTTGGTCAACCCAAAAGGCATCACTGTGAACTCGTACTGGCCGTACCGAGTCCGAAAAGCTATCTTCGGAATGTCTTCCTTCTTCACCTTCAGTTGATGATAGCTGGATCTCAGATCTATCTTCGAAAACGCCTTGGCGCCGCTCAGCTGATCGAACAAGTCGTCGATCCTCGGCAATGGGTACTTATTCTTGATAGTAAGGTTGTTGAGCGCCCTGTAATCGATACACATACGTATCGTACCATCCTTCTTCGGCACAAACAGGACTAGCGCTCCCCAAGGCGATGAACTGGATCTAATGAATCCCTTGTCCTGCAGCTCGTCGACCTGCTTCTTCAGCTCCGCCAACTCGCTGTTGTTGACTCTATAGACGTGCTATGAAATGGGCTCAGCACCTGGCACTAGGTATATAGAGAACTCAAAGTCTCTATCCGGCGGCATCCCAGGCAACTCCTCTGGAAAAACATCCATGAAATCAGCAATCAACGGATGCGGCAATGCCTGCCCCGCCAGTAAAGCTCCGCAGAACCCATCTACCGGCTCAGCTGCTCCTCTGGAAAACACAATCCTGGCTCTCCCGACGGCCTAAACAAAATCCTACCACCTCTATAATCTATAGTAGCATGGTGCGTGCTCAACCAATCCATTCCGAGTACCACATCGTACCTCGGAAGGGGCATTACGAGCAAGCACGCACCCAAAACTCGGCCTCGTACAGTAACTCTCTGCCCCTTGCAGATATTGTTGACCAGGATGATGCCTCCCTCGGTCAATATCTTGCAAGTCCTATCCAAGGGTTCAGCAATAATATTGTGTCCCAGAGCAAAGGAGACAGACACAAAGCTATGCGAGGCACCGGAATCAAATAAGGTAAATGTTGGAAATGAATCGAGAAGAATATGACCTGCCACTACATCGCCTACTGGCTCTGCCTCCTCCCCTGCTGTCAGGGCAAACACTCTGCCCGCAGGGGCTCCCCTCTGGTGCTGCTGAAAACGCTGCTGCTGAGTCTGAAGTGGAGGACCCCTCTGCTGAACCGCTGGTCCTCTGGCTGGCTGTGCTCTGTCCTGAACTCCTTTGACTCCGCGAATACAGCAGTCCTTCAGCTGGTGATCAGACGCCCCACAGTATAAGCAGGCACCCAATCTCTTCCTGTACACCTCTCTAGTGTGCCCTGGCTTCCCGCAGAAGTGTAGCTGGCCTCTGGCCTTGACCCTGACCCTGATGCTGCTGGACTCGCGCTGGTGCCTGCTGGATCTGCAACTGAGGCTGATGCTGCTGGAACTGCCTCTGCTGGAAATATGGGCGCTTCGTTGGCCCTGCACTCGAACTGGATCCCAAAGCGTCATTGCTTCTCTTCGGCTTGAGGCCGAAGTCCTCCTCTGCAATCTGAGCCTCCATCGAGATCTGCTCAAATGTCGCATCTCGTCGCCCAGATGTGCGAGTGCGCACTGCATGAATGAGACCCCTCATGAACTTCCGGGCCTTGCACCCCTCATCCTGAACCAAACTGGGTGCAAACCTGCTCAGACGGAAGAACTCTGCTGCGTACTCGTCCACCGACGAGTTTCCCTGCACTAAACTAATAAATTGCCCCTCCAGAGCTGTCAAGGCTACATCTGGGTAGAACTTCTCCTTAAAGAGTTTTCTGAAGTCCTCCCAAGATATACCTCTCACCGATGCACGCGGATCCGTGCGGTACCAAGTCAATGCTATGTCAAAGAACTGGCTCGCTGCAGAAGTCACCCACAGAGCTCTCGGAACCTCTGCCAACTCCAGACTTTGCTGGACATCCTCTAGCCAGTCGTCCGCGTATAGGATACCCTCGGTACCCCTGAAATCCTGCGGGTTCATCTTCCTGAAGTCGAGATGCGTACCGGGCCTCCCCTGGCCCTACTGCTGTGCTGGTGCTCCCTGAACTGTCGCCGGTGCACCTCTCTCCACTGCTGCCATAGCTAACTGGTGCGAGTTCTCCATCGTCTGTCGCAGCACCTCTGCCTGACGGTGCTGTGCCTCTGCCTGTGCTCTCTGCATCTGCAGCATCTGCTGCAGTAGGGCCATCATACCCTGAGCATCTGCCGATATCGGAGGCGGCGGTGGAAGAACATCAGGATTAACCATAGACGGTCCCGCTGTTGGAGGTGGAAGACCTCCCGGAATCGTCGCTGCTGCTGCTGCTCCCGCCGGAAGAGCAGGAACTGTGGTAGCATCTCCCTCAGCTGTAGCTCCCGCTGCCGGAGGTGGAAGACCTCCTGGGACTGCCACTGCTACTCCTGCAGCCGGTGGTAGAAGACCTGCCAGATCTGCCACTGCTGCTCCCACAGCCGGAGGTGGAAGACCTCCTGCCGGATCGGGCCTCCCTGGTACAGCGCTAGAACCCGCTGCCTGAGAGCGAGTGATCGTCATCCTGAGGATAGGTTGAAACAAGGAATCAATATGGCACATGATAGGAATATCAAAGACGGACAATTAAATTCAATGCAAAAAGAATTTGTCATGGTAATCAAAAGATCAGAAATTTCCTAGCATGTGATTGAGTAACTCCTATCATACCCTAATCCTACGTCCTAATTGCAGGCTCGTAATTAGCACTCTAAGTCGAGCACCATTACGAGTTTGCACTAGTTGCGACACTGACCTGCATGGGCCACCACAAAAATGTGTCACGACCCGTACCCTGAAGAGGGGCACGAGCACGTGGTTACGTCCAGCCTACGCCGCAGAATCGGCGGTAGAATGCTGTATATAGGGTCTGTAAATACTACGACTAAACAGATAAATGTACCTGTACAGTATATACACTTCGAACGGAGGTGACATAGAAATACAGTCTCAATCACATATATCAAAACTAAGGTAGATAGCATGGAACAGAGATATGATAGAATAAAATAGGAAACGAGTCCAAAATCCACAAGTCATAGCTAACACAACATCCAGAGTCTCAGATAATATAAGTATAAGATACTACAAACTGAAAATGTACTAGCTGGCTCGCAGGCCAGGCAAACCTAACTAACTAAGCTACTCAGGGTGAGCGAAGTCCAGTGGCTCTACCAATAAGCCACGGTCTAAGTCTAGCTCATCAGACTCAACCCCGTAGTAGGTCGGGCAGTCAGTCTCAGAGTCATCTGTAAAATTTGTCAACGGTATCCTGTCAGAAAAATGAGCAAGTACAAAACACCAACAGCAGTTCCATATGAATTGAGAAATACTATAAGAGACAGTAATAATGAAATACAAGACAAAGATATCGGCGACTTGGGAACCATTTGAAAGCTGAGTTACAACCGTTAAACCAAACAAGGACCGGGGTTGTAACCCTTCTTTCAAACAGAACTTAGTCCCATAACTATGGTACAGTATAAAAGACAGATAGAGCAAATGAGAATGAATCATAGCATGGTGGAAGTACAGTAAGTAAAGCTAAAATTGGAATATAAGAGATGACAATAAATATAAAAAGGTGTTTTGAATTATTAAAGCGATATGTGATCGGCTTGGGAAGCAAGAGATGGTTATCCACTTGGTCCGGCAATCCGCGGTGTACTCAACGGAGAATCATGCCGTCCAACCTAGATAACTGGTAATGGGTGTCTGCAACACCCTACATGAGGTGAGGGTGACGCTAGCAATATATAGTTACAGGAAGGCTTGATCACATAACCCCTAATAATTCCCCCATCCCCGAATAGTATTACGGATCCGGACATAGCACGTCATGACGTGGGATTCCCTAAGAGGGGAGCAAGTCCTCTTCAGGAATCGGCATCAATACAAGTACAAGAATCAAGACCAACAAGTACCAGTATCCCAAGAAATCCAGGAATGACATCTTATGACCGGAATCCGATAATACTAGTCCGTGAACTATCGTGTCGAGAATCAAGTAAGACACTACCACTGAATCGAATATAGTAGATATCAAGATAATGAAAACTATCAGTGAATGTACTCGCCTGTGGTCCTGAGCTGATAGAGCGAACAGACGCTCAGAGTGATCACAGACCTAAAATAAGATACTATGAATCAAACAGGGCTTAACACTGAAAAAAGAAAACTAATATAATCCATGAATGCAAGTCTAAGTCAATACTAGGTCAATCTAGGTCAAACTGAGTCATACTAGGCCATACTGGTTCATACTAGGTTATACTAGGTCACTGGGAGTCATTCAAAGTCAAACTAGGTCAATCGGGATCAACGGTTGACTTACAGTTGACTTTTGATCAAAAAGTCAACTCTGGTCAACTCTGGTCAACTCTGGTCAACTCTAGGTCAAGCCTAGGTCAAACTAGTCTAATGTTGACCAACTGTTGACTTTCAGTCAACTGGTCAACTCTGGGTTGGTTTTGGTCAAATCGGGTCGCTTAAAGGCTAAGTTTGACTCTCGGTTGACTTTTGTTGACTTTTGGTCAAAAGGTCAACCGACGTCAAAACTAGTCTTAGAGTACCATATTTGATCATTACCAACCACGAAAATCAAGTTCTAACACCATCTTAGGCTTCTAACACAAATACCATATTCCTAGGCAAAACTAGCATTTATCCTTCCAAGGTAAATCCCGATACCTTGCCCAAACCCAAGGAAACCCCGCAAATACCCATGGCACTAGCCTAGGCTCCTTAGGGTAGCTAGATATCAATCTATCTAAGGTTTACCTACCAAGAAATTTGGGTATCCTAAGTATCTAGGCCATGTCAAAATCTGGAATGATAGGAAGAACAACACAAAAATCAATATACATTAATATCCATGTGTCCAAAAGAGGGTTTTTCCTATTGGGATACAAACCTACATGTTGGACACTCCTAGAAATATCAAAATGGACACAAAATGGTCTCTAATGGGGACACAACCATGGGAATCATTTCTATTGGGTTCCTAACCAATCTACATGAGAAGAGAAACAAATTTGGAGAAGGGATTACTTAGATTGGAGAAGAAATCAATGGTGAGCTTTCAAAAGTGGAAGGAGCCTTTGGAGAAGAAGAAAAAGTGGATGAGAAATAAAGGAAAGTGGTTTCTCTCTCCTCCCCACCCCTACTCCTAGTGGCCGGCCAACTATGCCTATTTCCCCTTTTTGGTAATTACAAGTTTGCCCCTCTAATTGTTCTATTAGTCCTACACAAGGTTGCTTAGGGTTTGGGGGTTAAAAATATAAATCTAGTCTTCTAATTAGCTCTAACCTAATCCATGGAGTCATGATAAATCCCTCTAACTTTTGATGGTAATATTGTGGGCCATGACTAGCTAGTGTGTGGGCCCGCTAAGGTCAAAACTATCCGGGTCCCCGAAACAAGTCAAAACAAGTCGGAATGAGTTGAAATTTGAACCCGATTCAAATAACCCCAAAATAATACAAATAATAATTAAATAATTCTAAAATAATTTTTAAAGTGGAAAATTACCAAATACCCCTGTTTGTGAAAACTGGGGGTGACAACACACACACACACACACACACACACACACACACACACACACACACACACACACACACATATATATATATATAGGAGTATATATAAACTTTGGTCCAAAACCGAAACCGGATAAGTAAATTTAGTATATTGAAAACCGAAACCGAACCGAATTTAGTATATTCAAAATCGAAACCGAACCAAATTTTTTAAAATTTAGTACGTTCAAAACCGAAACCGAAATCAAAACCAAAACCAAATCAGCAAATTATGGCTCATCCCACCACCTAACTGTATCGGTATCGGACTATTTCGTTGAGTATCAGAATCGGTATCAAACTAATTATGTTTAGTTTGTCTTACGATACAGATTTTTATATCTAAATTGAAATAGATCGTTACTCCGTTGATCGTACATGGATGCACCTGCGGATCAACCTCCTCGACTGTAGGTACTTATAAGTATTGACCGTATCGGATTAGTATCGGTCTATCGGTTTGGTGTAGGCCATATCAATTGGTATTGGTCTTAGCGAATTGGTATCGTCCTATCCGATATGTATTGGCCGTATATCTAGGATTCGTATTGGCCTTATCAATTCGGTATCGGCCATATTCGATAGGTATCGGCATATCAGATTAGTATCGTCAGTATCAGTTTAGTATGGTGGAAGGTTTAGTAACAACTGTACTTGGATTTCTCTCTTCTAGAGCTAGATTACTATTACAAAAGAGTCACGAGAGCGTAGCTGGCCAGTTACAGAACATACATGCTTCCTTTTTAATCTCGTCTTTTCTGATAGAAAAGGAAGCATGTATGTTACTGTAACTGGCCAATCACGATCTGGTGACTCTCTTGCAATGGTATTCTAGCTCGAGAAGAGAGAAATCCAAGTACAGTTGTTACTAAACCTTCCACGATACTAATTCGAAATGGTCGATACTAATCCAACACGACCGATACCTATCGGATATGACCAATACCAAATTGATAAGGCCAATATGAATCCTAGCTATACGGCCAACACATGTACATATCGAATAGGACGATACCAATTTGTTAAGGCCAATACTAATCTGATCGTCCTATACCAAACTGATAGACCGATACTAATCAGATATAGTAGATACTAAGTATATCCGGCCTGTACCAGCAAATCCACCAATTACTGTACAATAGGCCCAACGACTCCAGTTACATCCGACTATTGGTGAGTACATAATTACATAGTAATTCTGTTAGTCTTGTGATACAGATTTTTACCTCTAATTTGATGGACCATTACTTCTTTGATCGTACAAGGATGTATAAACGACAACACGAGAGAAGAATAGGTATGAGTGACGATTTTTAGGCAGGCGTGGAAGTATTTCTTAAATATGCTAAGAGCAAAGCTCAGTACATGGACGGTAACAATCAAGTGTCCATGTGTTAATTGTCACAATAGACGTTACAAAAAAGTGGTGACTATGAGAGATCATTTGACCTGTAAGGGTTTCGTACGTGATTACGGCCTGTGGTCATCGCAAGGTGAATTATATTCAGAACGATAGGCTGCAAAAGCTGCTACTTATGCTTTTGATGATAATGCTGCAATTGATGTCCTCGAACGACGGATGCTCTGTTGATTATGGAGACCTGCAAAACCTTGCACGAGATATGATGTATGATGCGGCACGGCCTAATTTTGATCCGGAGGATCCTAATCTCGAGGCGAAGGAGTTCTATGATATATTTCAGGACGCAGATACTCCTCTATATCCTGGTTGTGAGACTTATTTCGTACTGTCATTGATGATGCGGTTGCTGAACATAAAGTCTGATTTTAACTTGCCACAAGCTTGTTATGATCGGATCACACAACTAATCAAGGAGGTGTTACCGAAGGAATCAAAAGAGCTCCCAAAAAATTCTATAAGTCAAGATGATGGTCCAACAACTGGGACTGGGGTACAAGAAGATAGATTATTGTCACAACGGATGCATGTTTACTACAAAGAGAATTGCGTATCAGAAAGATGCAACTTCTATAATGCAGATCGTTACAAGCCATATAGGGAAAAGGAAAGTCAACTAGAAAACGATGTCCTTACAAGTATATGCATTACTTGTCGATCACGAAGTGCTTTTAGAGGATGTATATGTCTCTGAATACAGCAGAACACATGACGTGGCACAACGAAGAACGCATAAAGGACGAAGGAGAATTGTTACATCCTTCGGATGGAGAGGCGTGGAAACATTTTAATCTGTGTCATCCAGATTTTGCTGCAGAGCCTAGAAATGTACGCTTTGCGCTATGTTCTGATGGCTTCGCCCCTTTTGGACAGTCGGGATCTCAATACTCATGCTGGTCGGTCATTCTTACCCCTTACAATCTGCTACCATAGATGTGTATGTAGACTCCTTATATGTTTTTGACAGCTATCATACCCGGTCACAAAAATCTGATCAAGAATATCGATATATATTTACAACCGTTGGTGGATGAGCTGAAACAGCTGTAGGAGATCGGCGTCACGATGTATATTTCTAGGAAACAAAACTTTAATATGAGAGCTTCACTCATATGGACAATCAATGATTTTCCAGCATACGGTATGCTGTCGGGATGGAGTACGCATGATAACATGTCTTGTCCGATATGCATGGAAAATAGTAAGGCATTCCGCCTTAGGCATGGTGGAAAAACTTCTTTCTTTGACTGTCACTGTCAATTTCTGTCCGTGAGCCATCATTGGCGAAAGAACAAGGACGTGTGCAGATCAGGAAAACAAGAACTTCTTGATCCTCCTGCCAAATTGTCAGGATACGATATTTGGAAAGTTGTAAAAGAATTGCCTACCGCAATGGAAGATCCATCGAACAATCGTGTCGAGGGCTTCGGACAAAGCCATAACTGGACCAAACATAGTATTTTCTTGGACTTGCCTTATTGGAATGATAATCTTATAAGGCATAATATTGATGTTATACATATCGAAAAGAATGTGTTTGATAATGTCTTCAATACCGTCAGGAATATTAAAGGAAAGACAAAGGACAATCCAAAAGCAAGACAAGACATGGCCGAGATATGCAAACGTCATGATCTAAACTTGATACAAAGGGGAGTGGATAATTAACTAAGCCTACAGCGTCATATACTTTGAGTAAGGAAGATAGATTAATAATCTACAAATGGATATCTACTTTAAGATTTCCCGACGGTTATGTGTCGAATTTGTCTAGATGTGTCGATCTCAATGAACGCAAGCTAACATGAATGAAGAGTCACGACTGCCATGTGTTTATGAAAGATTATTGTCCATTACTTTGAGAGAGTTGTTGCCTTCAGCTGTATGGGTTCCGTTGGCCGAGCTATCTACATTCTTCAGGGATATCTGTTCAACTAAGCTGATGGTGAACATATGGTACAACTTGAGGAGAAGATTATCTTAACAATTTGCAAGTTAGAGAAATATTTCCACCAGACTTTTTCGACAGCATGGAGCATCTACCGACTCATCTACCATACGAAGCCCGTGTCAGTGCATCTGTTCATTATCGATGGATGTACCCCTTTGAAAGGTAATAAAAATTGATATAATTTAAGTGGAATTTTATAATTTATTGTTAATTCTCAAGATAATTTGTCTATCTAGGTACCTACACTATCTAAAGAAGAAAGTTGGCAACAAGGCTCATATAGAGGCTTCGATATACGAAGCATATCTTATCGAGGAGGTGTCAAACTTCTGCTCCATTTATTTCGATACTCATGTTGAGATAAATCGAAATAGACCTCAAAGGAATGACGAAGACGTTGAGGATGGAGGTATATTCAATTTAAGGGGCAAGCCTATTGGAGCTAGTAAGAAACGGTGGTTGACTGACGATGAGTATGATACCGCATATCGATATTTCTTGTTAAATTGTGACATAAAAGAAGCGAGAGATTTGGAGAAGTAAGTGACTACACCTCGTTATAATCTCTAATTTGGTGAAGTAAGTGACTACACTTATTTTATTCTCTCTAACAGTATATTTAGAGATGAAGTCAAAATAAGGACACTCGATATTACTGATGAGGGACTTCAAAGAGATGTTGATTGTACCTTTCCGACCTGGTTTCAAAAATACGTAAGTAACTGAGATAATATGTTATGCGGCTACCATTAAAATATATGCAAGTAAAACATTTAAATTATTATTATTTGTTTACAGGTTTTTTGCCTGAAATAACACTCACAAATGAGAGCATTCGTTACTTGGCATTGGGACCGAAGAAGCATGCGAAGACTTGGCCTGGCTATGTCGTTAATGGCTTCAAGTTTAAGGCAACTCAACATGCTATAAATACCGAATTTGTCAATGATAACTTCAGTACTAAGGATTCTGGTGTTTGCATAAGAGGCACCATCTATGACGACGAGCCGGACTTTGACTATTATAGAGTGCTTTGGGATATTATAGATTTACAATATAGTGCCCCATATGATATGTATATTGTGATGTTCAAATGTGAGTGGTTCGATACAACACCAAATATCGGTTGGAGAATCGATAAACAATTTGGATTCATCGATATAAATTATCGCAGGAGGTATAGAGGGTCCGACACGTTTGTGATAGCAAGTCAGGCTGTTCAAGTCTACTATATAAGCTACCCAAGACGTCGTAGAGATTGATTTGACTGGTGGGCAGTATGCAAGATTAAATTTAGAAATACATTTAACGTTGGAGACCCAGCATACTAAGAGGACGAGATCGAATAGCCCCAATACTTGGGACAACAGTCGGATACCATGGATGTTGAATTATAGGTTGATATACCTCATGCTGAGGAAAATAGAGGAGAGGAAGAGGTTGATATACAAGACTTAGATGTCAACCAGGGGAGAAAGAGGCATTGTCCCAAGTATTGAGATGAGAGAAGAAGAAAGAAGAAGAAGAAGAAGAAGAAGAAGAAGAAGAAAAAGAAGAACTTGATGAGGATGAGGATACAGATGAAGTCGACGATGAGGATAAGGATGATGATGAGAATGAAGACGAGGTCGAGGATGAGGACGAGGACGATGACGATGATGATGATTAAATATCGGTATTTTCAGTTCTTGTTTTTGTCGAGGCCGAGGACGAGGATGATTTAGTTTAAATTAAACTTCTGTATTCTTATTTTAGTTTGTGTTTTTGTCGTTCGAACATCTACTTATTGTATGATTTTCTTTTTGCAGATGACACTCCTAGTCCTACTCGTCTGGCCGTCACTCGTCGCCCCCTGCTGCTGGTATATATATTTAGTTTAGTTTTATATTCATTTATACTTCTATATTATTAATTATGTTTATGTGTTCTATTTAAAGGATATGGTTGCGAGCACTCGTGCTGGTGGTGATGGCCATGGTGGTGGTGGTGGTGGTCGTGGGCGTGGGTGTGGGCTTGGTGGTAGCGGTCGTGGTCGCCATACGTATTCCCCGGATGTGACCTCCGATCCTGACCTGGAGAGCCCGAGCACAAACTCTTCCCGCCGTCAATCTACCTCGGTGCCACCGTCATCTTCGTCGAGGCCTGCGACTCCATCCGCTAGCGGATCCGTTCTGCCACTGGATGCACCAGCAAATGCATCAGCAGATGCAGCAGTGGACCCAGCAGTTACTGCACGTTGGGCCCCAGAGTACCCCCGGATTCAGTTTTATCCTGTTATCGGGGAGTACATGCGCGGACCTTCGGATCCTCGAACGCCACCAGAGAGGCCGATGGGCGAGTTCCGACGAGAGATATGGCCCGCGGGTGAATCGTAAGTAAATTTATTAAATTTGTTTCATTTATTCAAGTCAATAATCCAGTCGTTGCTTCTTTATAGATTTTTCCCATGGAATGTTGCCGGATTCTAGGGCGCATTATCCGGGATAACTACCATGGCCCCTACCATAATTTTTTTGAGGTGCTTCAGGACAGGCAGTACGTCTGGCTCGACGAGATGAGGGTATATATCTTTTGGTTAATTATTAATTATTCTTTAATTCATTAATTTTTTTAATTACGTGATATTTGAATTTGTATGTCAGAGGACGTTCTGGTGGCCCCCCATCGCGAGGAGGTGATCCACAGGACCTACAAAGCCGCCGCCGGGAAGAAGATACGGGATACGGTGTACGACCATCGTACGGTGCATACAAAGAAGGACTGGATCCGGGAGGAGTACTATGAGGAGATGTTGGAGAAGATGGATACTCCTCAATATAAGGAGAAATCAGAGAAAGCCAAGGAGAATAGACAGGTCGTGGGTCTGCATACAGGGGATCAAGGCCCCACGCATTGACGCGTACAGATTTGGTGAGATACGGCAAATTTATTCCACTATTTAATTCGGTACTATTAATATACAAAGTTAATTAAATTCTACGTATGCAGGCCCAACGGACAGTGAAAGAGGGGAGAGAGGCGGAGGCGGTCACCGCTCACGAAGTATTTGTGCATACGCACAAGAGGCGGAAGGACGGGAGCTTCATCGACGCGAAGGCCCAGGAGACTTATGTAAGTACTTACGTTTTGAGATTTATGTTAGAAATATAATTATTGTTAACTTAATTAGGTAAACTTAGGATTCAGACTATAACTTAGGGAAATATAGGATTTAGATTATAACTTAGGAAAACTTATAGTATAAACACATTCATTGGATAGGCTGCCTATCGTGAGGAACTTCGTCGGATTGAGCCCTCTGCCGAGGATGTCGGCGAAACGACGCCCACCAGACGCCCTCTTCTATGGCCGCTCGCTACGACAATGTGTTCATAGAATCCGTCGGCGGCTTTAGGAAAGGGCGCCTGTACGGCTTAGGTTCCATGGTAGATTTTTGCAGGCGTCGACTCTGAGATATCCACCGCCTCTGCCTCCTCCCGCGCCTCCCGCAGACGATGTGAGGATGCAGCTTGCGACTCTCGCCACAGGGTGTCAGATTTGCGGACGATAGTGCTAGGGCACTATCCGCATCTTTCTTCTGCTCTTGATCCGTCTGCTACTGGTCCGTCTGCTGCTGGTCCGTCTTCTGATGCTGCCAGTACTTCAGATCGACCTAGTCCTTCTTCCACTGGACGACTTTCTTTTGATCTTTCTTCCGAGGGCCGCCTGGTACCGGATGCTGCTATCGTGGCGCTCCTTGACATGATGTCGTCAGAGTAGCTACGCTTGCTTCCAGACTATGTCTTGTCCCAAGTGCCGGCACACATGGTGGAGCATTATATACGCAGAGCGGAAGCGGCGGAGAGAGCACGAGACGATCTACCTCCTCATTCTCAGTGATTTTGTTTATGTTTTTGGACATTCAGACATTTGGATATGTGTATTTTTTGGATATTTTGTTTATGATTGGATATTTTTGTTGTATGTATGTTGGGATATTATGTTGGATATTGTGTTGGATATTTTGTTGGTTATTGTGTTGAATATTTTTGTGTATGTTGGGATATATTGGATGTTTGGAGATATTGTGTTGGCAATATGAATATTTGTTGGATAGTTGGATGTCGGATAGTTATATTTGTGTATGGTGGATGTTGGATATGTTGTACGTACAGGGAATAGTCTGTTTCCTGCACACAAAAATTCAAAAATATTACAGTTAGCGACGGACTCGCGACAACCTTGCGACGGATAATCTGTCGCTAACTGGATGAATTACAAGGTAGCGACGGATTGCCGACGGATTATCCGTCGGCCTGGTTATGGAAAAACACATAGCGACGGAATGGCGACGGATTTCCCGTCGCTCAAGTTCTGGAAATATGGAAGATATCCAGAAGCCTGTCGACGGATTATCCGACGCTACTCCGCCGCTAATCCGACGAGATTGGTGACAGGATAGTGACGGATTAGCGACAGATTTTGTGTATCAGAAACCTCTGATACGCGTGTAACGATGGTTTAGCGACGGATCTTTCCGTCGCTAAACGTTGCTATATTAAATTTTAAACTGTCAAAGTTGACAAAAAACCGTCGGCTACCCGTCGCTAACTGTTTTGATGTAGCCAACGGTAATCCGTCGCTAAGTAGTCGCTAAGCGACGAATTAGCGACGGATTTGTTTTAGCGACGATGTTATTCCCCACGAATTTTTTCAGCCAGTATCCGTCGGTAATCCGTAATGTCAATTAGCGACGGACACGGTCGTCGCTAAAATGTTGTATTTTAGTAGTGACAACTCCGAAGCCTTCAAGAGATTTTTTGTCTTAACCAGCCAATTGGTAATTCCTATGACGTCTTCAGTGCCTTTGAAGGGTGGGGGATTCATGTTGCAGAACCCCTCGATAGTACTTACAGAGGCTTGGGGTGCTCGGGTCAGTGTTGTCTCCAAACTCCTCCAAATGATCTCGTTCTGCTGCATCTGGGCCTGCATCAAGCCTTGGAGGATCTGGTCTGCAGAAGTATCACCAGCCTGAGGCTTGGGCTGTTGTGGGGGCATGTATGGCATCTGGGGCACAAACTATGGGGCATCCTATGGCCCATACTGTGCGGGGTATGAAGGATATGGATGAGGGTACTGTGGTGGGTATTATGGAGGACATTGAGGTGGATACTGGAGTGGATATAATGGTGGATATTATGGAGGATGTTGGGGTGGATACGATGGTGGATATGGTGGTAGATATTGAGGTGGATATGGGGGTGGAATCTGTGGTGGAAACTGAGGTGGATAGGGCGGTGGGGGTGGTAGGTACTCTTCTTGAGGTGCAGGATTTTTGGGGCCTGTCTGTCCTACTTGGGGTGCAGGGTTTTGCTACTGATTAGTGGGTGGTGTCATCACAGGCTGCAATGATGGCCCGGATGGTGCTGGAGTGGTTGGGGACATGGCTGGGGGTGGCAGATCTACTGGTCCCTCTTGAGCGGTTAAGTTCCCATTAGTAATGGTGAGAGGGGTAGTGCGACCACTACGAAGATTCATTCTATTGGCACGAAACATAGAGTTTCGTTAGAAAAAAATCAAACTGGATGTAATCAAGCAGTCAAACGAGAATTTGATAAGAGATCAAGGAAAGTATTAATAAGTGGATGAGATCCTATACCTATTTCTATATGCAGGCTTGTTGGGCACATTCATGTAACCCAACAATATTTATAGACATGCATGGGCCACCATAAAAATATGTAACGCCCCAGTCCCAAAATACTTAGGACCAAGTATGTAGACATGCCAGCTACACAAATACAAAGAATACACCAATATATGGTATCCTCGTAAACGTACATAAGCTGTACTAATATAAAATGGCAGGCCGGAACATAAATAACTGTATCTCATCCACATCTCAACAAGAAAAATATAAGAAGTCCCAATAAACAAATGAGTCAAAGAGATAGTCGGTGGACATACCCACTCCAAACAACTATGAAAAATAGTCTCAACTAAATATAGTCCAACCTCCTCAAAACAGAAAGAAAGAAGATAATAAGATGTCCAATACATAGTCTCAGATAATAAAATAAAACTAATTGTCAGTGGGAGATGCCTCATCATCGATATAAGAAGGATCCAGTGCTGCTCTGTATTCATGTGGATAATCCTGCTCATCTAATCCTAGAGAGATCACCAGGTCTGTAATGCCCAGTCCCATAATACCTAGGACTAGGTACGTATCCATGCCAGCTACATACATACGAAGTATACTCCAATATATGGAACCATCGTATGTATGCATAAGCTGTGAAATACAGTAATCCATGATACTAATCTCATCCACAATAAAAGAATCAATATAAAAAAGATATCAATACTGGATTGTAATTTGTACAAAAGTTGGACGAAGACAAAGTCCACTACCAACTATCTCAAATAAATGTACAAGAAGGAATAGATGAAATAACAAGACGAGCCAAGTGCAATCATCTTCGAAAGGATGAAGAAGATCACGGCCTGACTAGAACACCTGCAATATCACAGAAGCACACACTAGAGAGATAACCAGGTCCTCAGGGGGACATAACAAGATACATAAAGAGCATGCCATAATAAACTGAATATATAATATGTCACAAACCGAAATAAGTGACAAGACGATAATAAGGTAATCTAACGTACTACAGTGTTTATGCAGTTAAGAACAAACCTCCAACGCATGGGTATCTAGCTCAGTAGCAGTAACTCAGGCATGGTCCCATCAGGATACCAGAGACCTCAAAGCATAACATCCATCGAATGTCAGAGGCCAGCAGTATCAGTAATAGGAAAGTGCATACGGACCCATACGTTAAGGAACTGTTCTTCCCATCCAATGCCTAACAGAGTCACATCCTTGTCTCGTATACCTCTACTAACTGCTAAGTCTCCTAACATGCCTCTATTAGAAGTTAGTCCTAACGCATGCACATGGGGGATCAGCCCATACGCAAGAACCTCTATATGCTACTCATCTCACTCATCCTCGTGGTACAACTGTGTCAAGGTATACAATACACTACAAATGGTAGTCTCTTAACTCTAAGTTCACATGCAATCAAAGGATAATAACAACGTACATTAATAATCACTGAACAGGCAGTAAATCAGGAACTGTAAGAACCGGAAATAAAGAACAGTGATATATAAAATAAATGCAGACTGAATATAAACAGTTTAATGGCAAGGTATCTTGCCTGTGGTGCGAGAAGGGCAAATCCAATAGTAGCAAGTGTCAGCACCAAAACTCACAAATCACATATGACTCCAGACGCTGAAACAAACATCAAAAATGATCTCGGTGAAGAAGATATACCTAGGAAACGCCTGTCCAAAAGTCAAATTTTGGAATAGGGACAAAATCGTAATTTCGGGTCAAAATGATGTCCGCAGTTGGACTCACTTTGCACCGAAACGTGCGTCAGAACCTACGGTCTCTAAAGTCGTCAAACTATATGTCTACGGATTTGTTTTGATGAGACGAACCCAACGGTATGTCCAATTTTGGATTCCGGTGGGCTGTGCACAAAATTGCCCGTTGAGTAGGATTGTGGGCCCGCCAAAATAGCGTCCCGATCAACGGTCTCAGAATCGGACCAAACTTGGCTCACAGGACCAGAAAAATATTTCGAGTCCAATGGCGTAAGTTTCGTCGCGATTTGATGAGTGTGCACAAATAATTGAGAAATTCCGAAAAGCCCGATACGTAAAAATTCGACGGATACGGACCAAATTCGTTGCGCACACGCAACCAATTTGAATTCCGTCAATTCTCGCACGTCCACAAATTCGATACTGACCTTTCAGTACTCTCGGTTTGCGACGGGGTCGCCCGATTTGTCGGGACGTACCTCGTACGGATTTTTAAGGATTATAAAAACTGTTATCATGATTTTTAATTTAATTAAACCTGAAATTTATTGCACAATAAATAAAACTATTTGAAGGTGATGAAAGAGGGTTATGTGGGCTATCGACACGAATTTACGGATCTAAAAATAGATTTAAATTGGAGGAGAAATTGATCGGAGAAATTGAGTACCTTAAAGTGGAAATCTGATGTTGTTGTTGTCGTGACGACCGGGAGGCGGAACTACTGTCGCTCCGGCGAGGTTGCACACACACGAGGAGAGGTATGGAGACAGAGGTGAGAGGAAAGGAAGGAGAGTGGAGGAGGAGAAAGAAAATTAGGGTTTACACGTACGTGTGTGTGTGTGTGTGTGTGTGTGTGTGGAGGGAGGAGGTTTCGGCCAAGCAAGCAATTGCTTGTAAGGGGGTTCGGCCCTTTAGTTATTGCAATTGCTGCTGTGTTAATGCTTGGTGGGGGGGGGGGCGCATGCCAAGTGCTGCTAGCAGCTTATTCTTGAGGCTTTGGGGTAGTCGGCCAGGGGTGGGGCCGACCACCATGCAATATTTTTTTTCTTATATTTCTTTCTTTCTTCTCCTTTTTTTTTTTTTTTTGCTTCTTCACATCTGCTGTGGTCGGTCCCTCTGGGCCGACCACCAATTCTTTTTTTTTCTAAACTTAAAACTTTAGAGATATATTATATATATATATATATATATATATATATAATATATATATAATAATATAAGAAAAAAAAATATATATATACCAAAAATCTATTTAAAAATTTAAATACCAAATTAATATTATCTATCCAATTATTTAATATATTTAAACATATCTACATATATTAAAATTTAAATCACCATACGTCAACTAAAATAACAAATATCTCTAGAGAATAATGTTTATTAAATCTCCACCAATTTGAAATAAAGTTAATATATCTAACTAATATATGATGCATCAAATATATTTTACATATACAAATTTAAATGTAAAAGGCAACAATAATAATCACATTAATATCAAATAATATCAACAATAATAAAATGTCTATTTAATTTTCACAAAATAACTTTAGTAATAATAAAATAATAAAATTGTTCCAACGTGTGAACTTTACACACACCCTCATCCGGGTCCAGGAACATGTACAATATTGTAAAATATTATTAATAGTAAAATACCAATAATATACAAATATTTAAATAGTAATTGTACATAAAATTCTAAAATAGTTTAGGATATATTTCTAAGTACATAAATATGTCTACCTGGCCACATTTGGTCAACTACTTACATGGGCTAAAATTGGTCGGGCCAATTCAGACTGGTTTGGACAACCCGAATCATCTAAAAATCAATATATAAATAACTATATAATAAAATATGTAATGTGTTATTTCACAACTCGGTCTGGTTTGCTAGTTCGGACTGAACTATAGCTAGGCCTCCCACGACATGGCTAATTACTGGTCAAAGCACACGTACATTCTTTCGTGCCAAAATTCATGGTCGCCTTGTGTTCCAAAATTCAACAATGGCTAAGGTCATTTGCTAATGCAATAAAATAATAAAAAAATCATAAA
>JANAVB010016477.1:0-40317 GCA_029216955.1 Iris pallida
TTATTG
This sequence comes from Iris pallida, assembly GCA_029216955.1. Classification (NCBI taxonomy): domain Eukaryota; kingdom Viridiplantae; phylum Streptophyta; class Magnoliopsida; order Asparagales; family Iridaceae; genus Iris; species Iris pallida. The sequence continues at coordinate 7 of JANAVB010016477.1, forward strand.
AAACATGAAATACTATAACGTTTTAAGGCGTGCGACTGCATTGACATTCAAACTTACAATAGGATGATGCAGTCGAGATATAAAAGACATGATGTATGGAACGATGAAATTCTTTGTGTGCAACAGAGATCTTGAGTGTTGCAAGATAATCTGGCAGAATTATTTGGGCTATTGAAAGCCTTTATAATTCTGCTGCTTATTGAATAAAAAAATTATTTTGTATACTCTGTGTAACTCTATTATGATTTTGTTTGTTTTACTGCGAATATCAAATTGAGATAACTATTTTGAGAACCTGTCATCTTGCCTTACACGAGTGAAACTCCAGACTTGTACGGCATCACACCCCAGCAAGGATGAACGAATCGGTAAAATTGATGTGAGGACGAGCGATTTCTCGGATCATGCAGTGACACTAATTATCTCTATAAATAGTCTAATTAATTAATGGATTTGTATTCCTAAATTTTTCTATGTGGTCCTAATGACCGTGTCCTAATTGTGTCGGTGTCCAGTCGCATTTCATTAGTTGCAAGTATTACAATTTATATTTTGTGTCCGACACGATTCCAATCCAAACCCAAAACCCAAACCAATTCCTCGTAACCACGGATCCGACCCCAAGGACACGGACACAACATATTCTATTTCCTGACACGGACATACCAATCATTCCCTATGTCCTCTGACACGGACACGTCCCCAATCACAGACCTAACCTAACCCTAATTTCTAGCCGCTGCTCTGTCCTCCGCTCACCGACCACTACTTCGTCGGCGATTTGTTGCAACCACCGTGACTGGCTGATCCAGAGCAGACCATCAGACCCTTACCGAGCCATCTCCAGTGTTGTGTCGAACCTAACCTTAATCATTGTAACCCATGTTGCTAGATTTCTAAATTTTTTTATTTATTTTGTTTAGATATTCTATGCGAGAAAACATATTTTTGTTTGAAAGAAAACTATAAATATTTTTGATAGGGGCAAAGATATTGGCAACTTGTTTATAAATTAAATTTGTATTTATGAAAGTATAACTTTAGAAGTATTTGATTTATTATTATCAATTATTTGAATTTATAAAATATATTTTAAATATTATTGAATTATTAGATATTATTTCATGGATATAGATTTGATCAATCTAAATTATTAGATTTAAATCTTTGGAAAGATTTATTCCAAATCCTAATCTATATAAGAATCTCCACCTATATATAGGTGAGTCCTCCATTTGTTTGTCGCCACAAATTCCTAAAAACCAACACAATTTCTCAACCACCATAATTATCGTCGCAATCATCGTATCGTGCACTGCGTCTGTGTCAGTCTCTTTTTCTTCTACTATTTTATTACAATTATATTTTTCTTGTACGATGTACCGGACACGATTCTATCCAAAAAATCCCTAATTCCTAACCCTAACCCTAATTTTAGCCGAGCGCCAGCCACCGCGGCCAGTCCCTCCTTTTTCGGCCAAGCCTCGCTTGGCCATCACCTCCACCATCTCCTTTCTGGACTAGGTAGTTGCCAAAGCTAACCCATCCTCTACGAACGCCTGACCACCTATCCTCTACCATCGACTCCTATCCATCTCCACCGTGCAGCCAGCCCTCACCGATCCTACTGTTTGCCATAAAAAATAAAGACAGGTATTACAGAATACGGAAATTGATTGCAAACTCGCTTGTACAAAGAAAATCCTAGAAAGAAATCCTAGGAAATAATCTAAGTACAATTATTTAGTTTTTGATTCTGGGGGTGACGGTGGAGGCTCGGAAAAGTGCTATCAACTCTGTCTTATTCCGTGGACTATCTGATGCAGTCTCTAGCTCGTGAAGAAATTGCTTATCTCTTGAAGGTTGCTAACCTTTTACAGGGGTGTGGCACCCTGCTATTTATAATAGGATGTATTTTGAGCCGCATAGACGGCTTGCGGCCACGTGGCTGATTAGCACGCGAAGACCCGCTCTTTGGCTGCCATCTGTCGATTTGTTAGAATTTTGTTGCAGCAAATCTGGGTAGTTAAGGACTTGGTCAGATTACCACGTGTCCTGTTACGTATAGTTTTCTCAGTCTTCGATCATGTGGGGTCGCATGAGACTCATGCGGCTTGGATCATAGTTGCTCTTGGTTGCATGAAGTTTTGAGACTTTTGGGGCCGCATAAGTCTGAGCCGTATAAGGTTCATGCGGCTTAGATGACACTCTTATGGCCGCATAGAGGCGTACGAACCCTGCTTTTGGGCGACATCTCACGTTTTATCTTTTTTGCTGAAGTGTCAAAACTGTCATGTTTTGTCAGGACTTGTCAGCTTTATCAGTCGAACTGCTCCTCTTGGCCGCATATCTTCCTTCTATAGCTGTTTGTCGACGGGCCGCATATGACTTTGAACAGTCATGCGGCTTTCCTTTATGTGGACTTGTTTGGCCCAAAGTACCAATACGACAATTTGTAATCCGCAAGAACCCCATATTTTTCATGCTTCTACAAGACCCCCTTCAAAGTTTTCAAATTACAAATTTGGAATACTTTGAATAAGAAGCATGAAAATATGTCAAGCCATAGGGAGTCTTCAAGTTAGAGGAAGTTTTTCGAACTGCAGGGAGATCTTGAGTCGCAGGAAGATCCTGAGTCGCAGAACAAATCTTGAGTCGCAGGGACACTTCGTGCCGCAGAGAGCCTGCCAGCTGTCACTACTGCATTTAATTTTCCTGATTCGGCTGTGGATCTATTTTCGAGATAAAGCCGACAGTTACTAGGAAAAGAGTTCCCAAACGTTGACTTTATCTTTAATGATCTCAAAAACCAAAGAGACGCTCGACGGTTATTAGGGATAAAGTCCCCAAACGTCGTCCCTATCCTTAATGATCTCGAGAATCGAAGAGCCTCTTTTTAGCAACTCTATAAATAGGAGTCATTCAAAGAGAGAGATTTTCCTCTTTCTCATTCTTCTCCTTCGACTTCATCATACTTTCTGCTATGGCTCCAAAAGCCTCTAAGTCGATTGGTGCGACGGCCAAAGGGAAGAGACTTGCTTCTCCGTCGAGAGCGGCAGACACTCCTTCCATTCGTTCCGACGTGCAACCTTCTCTCAAGAGTAAGGATGGTGAGCAGATGATGACTGAAATTTCAAATAGCCATTGTAACCCCTGTTTCTCAAAAAAAATTATTTTATTTTATTGTGTTTGAAAGTAATTTATTTTTGAAACTTTGTAAAAGATATTTAATATTTTTTCTGCATTTCAAAATATAGTTTGTAATTAACGGTTTGAAAGTACTATTTAGTTTTAATAAATATTTGTTCTTGAAATTTTATTATTGAAATTATAAAGTTATTTATTATTATATTTGGATTTTCAAAAAAAAATATCGGTTTCAAAAATAGTTTGAAAATCATGATTATTTTTGGAGCAATAAAAAGATTTAGTAACATATTTTGAATAAGATTTAGATTTATGAAATATATTTTTCCTTATTTGATAACATCAAACATTATTTAAAATACTTATGGTGACTAATTGTGGCATTAAGAATTACCTAATCTAGATTTGAAATATTATTTGATTTAACGATTTATCTATTATATGATTTAAATTGCTTTGATAAACATTAAATTTATCTTAAAATTATTATGTTGAATTTGATTTGGATTTAGATTTGGATTTGAATTTATATGATTTGGATTTAAATAATTTATTTGATTTAAATTTATGGAGAGACTTGTCCGTTAGAAATCATAATCCTATTTGAATCATATCTACTATTAGATATATTATTTCCTTATTTGAACTAATCATATTCCTATCCAAATTAGTTGGTAATCCTAATCATATCTTTGTTGATTGAGTTCTAATCATATCCTAATTCACTAATTGCTTTCTCTTATCTATATATATTGGACCTATAAAATAAAATCATCTCTTATACCTTCTTTTCCAAAAAAATTCTCTTTTTTTGTCATAATTACCCCAAATTCGTCATAAATTCAGCCTTCCTTTTCAAATGTTTTACCAACTTCGAAGGGCCATAACTTCCAACTCCGGACTCCGTTTGACCTCCAGTTTTTTTTTGTTGTAACCGTCTCGAGGTATATTTTCTGAATATAAAATTTATTTTCAAATAATTGTAACCTAATTTTTTGGAAAATTCGTGGAGTGTCAGTTGTCTGAAATTTGACACGTTTCGGTGTTTTCGAGATTCCGGGAGAACCAGGAATCAGAATCACGATCCGTTTGAAGTTTCGAAACGCTGATGAAAAAGTACACATCATATATTTTTTCAACAATTTTCCAAAATATTTTATTTTTATTTTTATTTTAGAGGCCCGTCTCATCATCTAAAATCATCTTGCGTAGCTTTAACTTCTGAGACTATTTATGTGCCGACATGACAATATCATGCCAGTCAGCTTCAAATTAAACTGAGGCAAGTATCACTATGACATATGTTTCTTTTATTTTATTCTGCATGTATCTTCGTGTCGTCTTTTCACTATTACTCCCTTATGGTTCATGATTGTCGTTGTTCATGATTACTATTGTATACGAGAGTTAGAATCGGTTGGATATACATACATGTTCATGCCTTACTCATTGTTTCCTATTGTTAGAGTTTATCGTATTGCTAATGTTTATCGTAGTGGACATGTATTGTGAGTGAGTCGGGTGGGGGAATACAACAAGTAAGCATGTGGTTAACGAATTGAATACAGACCCCCTATACATTGATTGCATAATATCAGTCATGCACCACACGTATGACTGACGGATATCCAAAGCCGTCTACATGCTGAAAGTTGGTATTCTAAAACATACAGCACACGTGACTTAATCATTGTTGCTCTAATGCCTATTGTTCTTCTTTCGTCAAGTCTACCTTCTTATTGTTATCACGTCTTTGTGGTATGTCAAGTCAACCTTTATATTATTATCAGATCTTAGTGGTTTTTTATTATCATACAATGTCATGTCTATGCTTATCTTCAGTAAAAAAAATTTATCGTTCCTTCATGCTTGTATACTATATTGTGTAATGTAATGTTATGGTGATCTTGCTCCAATCCTGACTGGATAACCATTTTTTAGTTGACAGATTTGATGACTATTCTCGATGACTTGCTCTCTTACGTTGGGTTCCTTCGGGTGGAGTTAGAGCTATCTTGGAGGCCAACCATAGATTCTAGCTAAAATAGTCACATATAGCGGATTTGTATCTGTATGCAAATTTGAATGTATTATTGGAGTTGTAATTAAAATAATTATTGTGAATGAGCAAAATAGAGATATTTGTTATATTTGAGATTTATATTGAGCTCAGACAGTGTACTACCGCCGATGCTGTGGCGTAGGCTGGACTTGGCCACGTACTCGTATCCCGAAAAGCGGGAGCGGGTCATGACAGCCATAGTATATATTTTTATGCACGGTTCTGTCATATACTGCCTCTGCTATAAGCCTGGTCGATGTATGCCCTATCTCGTCTGGACCACATGTGTTCTGTACGATAGGGCCGCATGGACTGAGCTACATAACCGCTGCTCATTCGAACTTGAGCCGCCTGAGTGCCTCAAGATGGATCTGTATGAACTTTCGATGACTAAGCCACATAGGTGCCACATGAGCACTTTATGATCGGGCCACATGAATATTGTATGGCTGGGCTGCATGATTGTCTCGTGGCTGATCCGTACGATTATCAGGCCGCATGAGTTTTTCATGACTGAGCCGCATCGATCTGCATGATAATGACTGAGCCGTATAAATATTGCAAGAGTACTTCACAACTTTGGGGTTGTATGTTTTGGCTGGGCCGTATAACTGGTTAGGCCGCATAACAGTGTTCTTTATTTTTTTGGTGCTAAATCCCCTTTTTCTCCTATTTTTTGTAGGGATATGGCTAGCAAACTTCTTCAGGACCGGTGTCAGCGATGGAGTGAAAATACAACATTCTGGCGCCTACATCAGACAGCTTAAAACTCCTCATGCTTCGGAAGAGTTTTCCCTACGCCTTTTTGGCATACAAATCAAACAACTTAGGACTCTTCATGCTTCGGAAGAGTTTTCCCCAGGTGGTAGGAAGAACCTTTATACCTCGGAGAGTTGGACGGTGGTCAGGCGTCGTTATGAACATCATGCCGTCACGGCTCTCCAAGTAGGCGAAACCACCATCAGGGACCATGTTTTGAAGGTATGGTCCCTCGGGGGAGCGGGACTAAGGCATCCGCAATACGGAAGGGAGGATAGCATGCTATATTTATCCTCCTCCAGGCAGCTCCTTAGAGAATCAACAGCTTTGTTTGCTTCTCAGTAGTAAAATATGACTTCCTTCGAGGGCCACGAAACTGCTTGAAGACGAAGTGCTGACAATCCCCACTATGTATTGCCATATTTTCCTTTTTTTTGCTTTCTGCTATGGATGTAGTCCTATGAATGTAACTGATCTTGAACGTGCAGAGTATGTTCACTCCATTTTATTTGTGGTATTTTGTGATGCTTGTACTAGAGGGCCTAATACAGTATTTGTATTTGATAAAGAACATCCTACTGGGGGATTTTTTTATGAACCTATTGCCCTTTTGTGCATCTGAAAATGCGAGCAAATAGATTTGGATAACATTTTGTGGACCTACTGGTGCGAGTAATAGATTAGGATAACTTTTGTGGACTTATTACCATTTTTGTGTACTGGCGGTACCAGTACTGATAATAAGTGGAGAGGAACCAACATATTTCCTCAGAGGTAATGAGGACGTGGTAAATACGGGTCAAAAAATAGCCTTCTTACTCAGAGGTAATGAGGACATGGTAGGGGTAGGCATAATAGGGGTACACAGAACAACTCAAAGGTGCTATCAACGTGGAAGTTCTATGCATTGGATGATTTATTTGTGATGGATAGGAAAACAACTCAGAGGTAATATGGACGTGGTTGTTTTTTTCGTCGGGAGAATTTTGTGGACCTATTATCCTTTTTGTGCACTGATGGTGCAAGCAATAGATTAGGATAATTTTTATGGACCTATTATCCTTCTGCGCACTGGTGGTGCGGGTAATAGATTTTGAAACGAAACCCAATAGGGGTTATATGGGCGTGATATATGGTAGTCAAAACATTAAAGCAAAAGTTCAGAGGTATCAATATACATGACTTGTCACTTGTAGAGATGTAATGTGAGTCCCCTCGGGGGGGAAAGAATAGAGTGTAAGTTCAGGGGTACCTGATGTACATAACTCGACACTCTAGGTAGTATTTTTTTTTTTTTTTATCGGCATCCTCTTATTGATGAGATAAGAAACTCTGTCCATGGGGATTACATCATCAGGAGAGGTACCATCCGTCTATTCTACAAGGTATTCGACGAGTTCTACGTCATCTTCGGCTACCCCCTGCGATCCCAAAGGTTGGGATGTCGTCTTGGGCAACTTGACCACCAAGAGTCGGACTTGAAATATTGGCTTGCTTGAGTATGTCGGATCGGTATTTAGTTACCGACTCGTCTTGGAAAGACGGGTGACAATTAGCTCGGCAAGGGATTCTGTGTCTTCAGATGGTCTTCGGATAGATTTTGGTAATTGGATCACCATCGGCCCTATGATGGGCTTTGGCTCTTGAATTTGGGAGTCAGCTGACCATTGGTTTCGACTGTGCAGCTTGAACGAGAGAACCAGGCACCTCTTCATGCAAGGTTGTGACAAGGGGTTCCACTTTGCCTGATTTATGAGTCTGGAGTTGAGTTATCATGGGTTCCTCTGGCCCTGTGATGGTCTCCAGTTTGTTAATGATGTACTTCTTGGATTCTTCATATAAACAAGCCTCCGAAGAATAATAAGACTCAACCCCTTTGAAGGGATCGATGTCGATGAATTCGGTCTTCACAAAGCCGTATCTATTGACATACTTGAAGCACTAGTGGAGGGTGGATGACACGATCATATAGTCATGTATCTACTGATGCCCCAAGAGGATATTGTAAGGTGTGTCTACCTCTATGACATAGCAGGTAACCTCCGTCTTCAAACTACCAATCTGGCACTTCAACCGGATCTTCCCTAGGAGATAGCTTCTCCCTGAGTTAAAACCGCTAATGGCAGTGTTGGTTTCTGCTAGCCGATGCATTGGGATGCCAAGAAGTTGGAGCAGGCTTTTTCGGATGATACTTATTGACGAGCCAGGGTCTATATGCATCCGATCCACCTTGATGTCGCCTATGTATCTAGTGTAGTACAAGGACGATCATGCAAATTGGACTTGATCAATATATCATGTGCAGTAAATATGATGTTGGGTATTACATCTGTACTATCGCCGCCCTGTAGATCTGTTGGCGGGTCTTCCCCTGGAGGCTTGACCTGAGCTAAGTAGGCATCAATATTCTGGAGTGCTTCGCTTAGTGCGACACGGAGATCCTTGGAGAGCCTTAGGAGCTCATATAGCGACAACTTTGCTGGCGTATTAGACAATTGTGCTAATATGTCGAAGTTGTAAGGTCTCTCCAGTCCCTGAGGTACATCATTGTGGAGTGGCCTATCGAAGCGGGTTTTCTTTGTCTTGGATTTGTCCGCCAATGAAGGCTGAGATGGCCTTGGAATATCAGAGGAAGGCAACGTTACCGACTGAGGATCTTCGGCTGGACTATCCCGTACGGGCTGGACTTATGCTCCAGACCGGGTAACAACATCTACAGCTTCTTCAGCTTCGGCTAAAATTGTGTGGCAGGCTCTAGACTTCCTGCCCTTCTTCTTGTTGGTAGGAGATGACACCCCCTGGGTAACTTCGGGCACCAAGTCTGGATGCACCCACATGATCTCTCCTCGCGATGTGGTGTAAGGTACCAATCCAGATGCTTGGCTCCGAACGGGTGGAAGATTAGTAACCTCCATCGTTGCCTGAAGGACAGGTATGACCCCATCTGGAGTGCTTATCGAAGGGAAGTCACCGAACTGAATAGATACCATGTTCGTCGCCATGGTAACCTCTTCAAAGTCAATCAACAGAGCTTTTGAGTCGATAAGACTCTGAATGTACTGCTTTAATTGGAAACAATCGTGAGTGGCATGATGGACATAGCGGTAGAAGTGACAATACTTTGGGTCCTCCATTTCTGCTGCTCAGGGTTCGCGCCTTGGTGGAGGGAGCTGGATCCTACCCCCTTGTAAGAGCATATCGAAGATAGGTTTGACATGACTATCTGCAAATGTGTAATTGACCTTGGGCCACGGACCTTCCGTCTATTCTGTTTGGGCTTCTGAGTCGCATCAGTGACCATGGCCTATTTGCCCATGTTGTCCCAGTTAGTGGTGGCACCACTATTGCTGTTATTGGAGGTGGACCCAGGACATCTGCCCTTATCTTCTCTATCTGGGATGTGTAATCCCAACTGGCGAGCCTTCTTTAATTTCGCCTCTGCGTTGGTAGCACTTATGATGAAGGTTGTCCAATCCCTGAACTGATCGTCGTCCATCCAGAGGCTAATTGCGGGGAGCAACTTCTTTTGGCAGATTTCAATCAAGGAGCTCTCGGGATTGCCTTGGGGCAATCTCATTGCAGTTTGGCAAAACCGCTCGATGTAGTTCCTCGTTAGCTCCCTCTCTCTCTGAACGACGTCCATGAGAGACGACATCGTTACGTGATGCCCCACTTCATAGAATCTTTCCAGGAACATGTGTTTGAAGTCGTCAAAAGAGTGAATGCAGTTGTCGGGAAGGTTGCGGTACCAGTCGAAAGTGATCCCCTCCAATGCTCCGATGAATAGTCACGTGATGATGGCATCACTATGCGACAAGTGGTCGATTATGACTTCAAAGTAAGTCATGTATAAACTAGCAAAGGTCTTCCCATCATAAGAATCGATATGGAACGTCTTGTACCGCGGGGGAAAAGGCACATCTCTCCATACAATGGGATACGGCTACCGTATTCTGAGATCCCGAGGGGAGTCTCGGGCATTGAACATTGCCCGAAGCTCCTGGACTTCCCTCCTTGGCTTCATCTGCAACTGAAGGAACGGATGGTGCTACAGGATCATCAGCCAAAGGAGGGGCAGTCGTGTTGGAGTCCGCATTGACTGGGGGTCCCAAGCTTGTTTGTCCCGGCGTCCTTGCTGGTTGAGTTGGCAAGGCGGCTTTGATCTCATCTACGGACTTAACCAAGGACAGGAGCATGGCTTCCAGCACTTCTAGCCGTTGTCGGTCGAAAGGCGCTTCATGATTGTCGTCAGTCATAAAGACTGTTCTCACGTGGGTAGAGGTGGAGGGGATTATGGCAGAGGTACTCTCTGTGCCGTACCCTTGTATAGAGAAATCGTCAGGGAATGTCGGAATATCATCTTTCTCTGACTCGGAAGGGGTGCTACCCCCTGTGCAGGAAGCCGCATCATCTTGGTGGGGGTGGTGGCCCTCAGGGAAATCTGATTCTGTTATAGAGTTCTGGGAGATCTCTACCCCCTGTGTGTGCTCTTGGTACACCGGGTTGTCGCATACATCGAGGGGGCTGCTACCCCCAGCTTTATCTACTCTCAAGGAGGCCGAAGGTGCACCCCCGGGTGCCGGAAGCTTCTTTTTGGATTAACTGCCTAAATAGACACCCCCTGTGGTTGATGGGAACCCCCAGATGAGGGTCTCCTTGCAATACTGGCCGAGATGGCCGGGCTGGAATAGCCTTTCTTCTTTTCTCCCTTGCGAGGAGGAACTTTTTTAGTTGAATTACAGGAGGCGAAAGGAAACTCCTCGTCCCTTGGAATTTGGACAGGTGCAGGCTGCTGCAGTCACTGGAAAACTGATTGCCGATCTTCAGGTGCTGCAGATTTGTCGCAGCAGTAGTTGATGATGACTTGGGTGCAACGACGCCCCGAGAGGGACTCATTGAATGCTGACACTGCCATCTTGCGTTTGAGAGTAATCACGTCACGCAAGTCGGTAGGAAGCTTCTCTACCTTTGCACCCAACTTGTGAACTCGGGAATCCCGAGCGCACGGGTGCTTAGGCATCATGTTTGCTCCCTGATCTATGGCTAGTAAAAGTACCTACTCTGGATCTTCAGAGGGAGACATTAAAGACCACCCTGTCCATTAGCATTGGGGGACTGGACGCGGGTGGTTCTGTACAACTTTCCATCAGGAGCCCGTGTAACAGTCAATGGAGCCTACTGATAGTCAGCAACTTGGACAGTTGACTAGGCTGGTTGGACCCGCACTGCCCTAGACGTTTTTGACTTAGCACCCGAAGGCGCATATTAAAAGGAGTCCAGATTGATACATCCTGCATCTTTAGTGAGCTGCATGGCGTTGGGCCCGTATGAGAGGCGGTCGAACAAAAAGCTTCTGACATGGCCGCATGAGACGTCATGTTTGAAGCCAGGATTGGTCGTCGCATGGACCATCTTCTTGTGGCTAGAGCTGGCTGCCGCATGGATCATCTTCCTGTGGCTAGAGTTGGCTATCGTAGAGTTGGCTGCCTGCGGCCAGAGTTGGCTGTCGCATGGACAGACTGTCGATCTCTTCTATGCGGCTCCTTCTTTGTTCGTATGGATTTCCCTTGTGCCCCCAAAAACTCAGCATTGTAGTATTTTTCTCTGCTAGATTTAGGGACAGTGGGGTCCTCCGCGGTCGGAAACAAAGCCGTAGAAGAGTTCTGGTCACCGTATTGGGTTACAGAAGGAGCTTCTTTGAGAACTTGGTCGGGGGCAACAGTTTTGCGCACCGACGCCTTGCAAGTCCTCTTTAGGTTGGCTCGCATCTGAGACGGGCTGGCGCTCCCTTCAGAGAGCAATTCTTCGAAGGCTTGTTGGTCAAAACAAACCACAAGCATCTGCTGTGTAGAGCCGATCTTGGACGCGTCAGATTGCGTCACCAACTTCTCATCGAAAGTGAAGGATGTCTCCAGCAGAGTCGCCATCATGTTTGCCATAAAAAATCAAAGACAGGTATTACAGAACACTGAAATTGATTGCAAACTCGCTTGTATAAAGGAAAGCCTAGAAAGAAATCCTAGGAAACAATCTAAGTACAATTGTTTAGTTTTGATTCTGGGGGGTGACGGTGGAGGCTTGGGAAAGTGCTATCAACTCTGCCTTATTCCGTGGACTATCTGATGCAGTCTCTAGCTCGTAAAGAAATTGCTTTTCTCTTGAAGGTTGCCAGCCTTTTGCACGGGTATGGCACCCTACTATTAATAATAGGATGTATTTTGAGCTGCATAGACGGCTTATGGCCACGTGGCTGATTAGCACGCGAAGACCCGCTCTTTGGCTACCATCTGTCGATTTATTGGGATTTTGTTGCAGTAAATCTAGGTAGTTAAGGACTTGGTCAGATTGCCATGTGTCCTATTGCGTATAGTTTTCTCAGTCTTCGATCATGTGGGGTCGTATGAGACTCATGCGGCTTTGATCATAGTTGTTCTTGGTTGCATGAAGTTTGGAGACTTTTGGGGCCGTATAAGTCTGAGCCTCATAAGGTTCATGCGGCTTAGATGACACTCTTCTGGCCGCATGGAGGCGTACGAACCCTGCTTTTGGACGACGTCTCACGTCTTATCTTTTTTGTCGAAGTGTCAGAACTATCATGTTTTGCCAGGACTTGTCAGCTTTATCAGTCGAACTGCTCATCTTGGCCTCATATCTTCCTTCTACAGCTGTTTGTCAACGGGCCGCATATGTCTTTGAACAGTAATACGACTTTCCTTCATGCAGACTTGTTTGGCCTAAAGTACCTATATGACAATTTGTAATCCGCATGAACCCTATATTTTCATGCTTCTATACCCACCAGAACCCGTGCTCCACAGCTGAAACCCTCAACCCAACGTCGCATTATTTCCCTCTACCGCAACCACTCTTCTACATCCACCAACATTCGACCAAACGAGTCGCACACCGCTCGAACACAACCAGTTTGTTCCTTTGCCTCATTAACGACCACCACCATCTTTCATATATTCGGCCAGAGACCTTGTCGAGAACCACCATCTTCGTCGTTCATCACCACCTCTGGCACACCCCGATCGGAGCTGTCAGGCACCAGCTCGAAACCCCTCCACCGTGACCGCCTTTGAGCTCGTCGACGTCATCCCCACCAAACCCCTCTTCCGTTGGCTTTTTCCCACAGACGCTATCTGCCTTGCTTTGCTGCCGAGAGCATCATACGAAGATTCCACCGCTGACTGCTGGGTGTTGCTGCCTGGCTGTGCCACCGAAAACCCTCGCTGGCCAAGATCTACACCCCTCTGCCCTGACTTTCTAGCGCCTCTACAGCTGGAAGTCGAGGCGAGCCCTCCTTCTCGGACTCTTCCTCTTCTTCTCCTTCTTTAATTCTACTTCTTTTTTTACACTTCTTCTTATGCTTCTGGAATGGTCGGGTGGAGAAAAAAGAATGAGCGAGTGAGGGAAGGTTTTGAGAGAATATATAGGCTGGGACAAGTGGGCCGTAAGACAGTAGAAAAAAAAAGAAAGAAAGAAGGAATAAGACTTGGGCTTTGGTATAGGGTTGGATGGGCTGTTTAAATAGGTTTATTAGTTTAAATTGGTTAACTAGGGTTAGTTATAAGTCCGAACTAGTGTGGAATTAAGATTTGCCATTATTAGTTAGAATTATTAAATTAGTTATGAACCTATTTTAGAATCTAACATTTAATTATTTTCTAGGAGGACTTAGAGTCATCTTTGCCATTAGATTGAGATAACGGCAAGTACACTATTGCTTTATATTTTCAGTACATTATAATGTTACTCGTCATTATGTGTTCATTTACTATACTATTGAGACACGATTGTGACATGATAGGACTTGTTATATTATTGCTCGTTTATTGACTGTTTATCGAGTCGGGAGAAGAAATGTCCAGTAGGTATGTGAACAAACCCCAATGAATGTTAATGTGGATAGCTTAGTCATACACCTCCCATATGGGTTAGCCGTATCATATAATGTGGATAGCCATCTATATGATGTGCCATATTAGCCCAGTCATTCACATGTCGAAAGGTATTTCACACACACTATTTGTTAGTCTTATATGTTCATGATCCAGATGACTTATTATACATGTTCTTGCCAATAGTTCTTGTTCATGTTTACTGTTTGTAGTTCATATACATGTTTCTCGTATTGTTGCATTTCACCGTATCGTTAGCTTTATTTTGTGCTAAATTACATTATTATAATAGGGTTGTACTTTGCTCTTTTTCTGACTGGATCGTTGTTTGTGACTTGCTGACTTATGCACTTTGGACATTTCTGTGGAGGTAGAGCATTTTGGAGGCCAGCCTTAAACTCTAGTATTTGAATTTAAATATTTAGCGAGTTTGTTCCCGAATATCATTTGATGTATTATCAGACTTATAAATGGATTATCAGTTTATAAATGGAATAGTTGTTGTGAATGAGCAATTAGATACGATTTTGTTGTATTTGAGTTTGAGATTGAGATCTAGACATCATACTACTGCCGATACAACTGTATAGGCTTGACTTGGCCACGTACTCGTATCCCGAAAAGTATGAGCGGGTCGTGACAAGTTTTTATGGTGGCCCATGCAAGTCTATTTTCCCAAAATTGTGCGAACTCGCGGTAGTACCTATTTTAGTCATTCTACTATGAGCCTGTAATTATGAAGTGCTCATTCACAATTAGGATTGATTTAATTTTAGGAGAATGACTAGGATTATGTATGTAATAGGAATCCCTTATTCAATTTGGCAGTTGGGTAGTTAACGTTGCTACATGGGTCATGTGATTTAGGTAGGGATTTATTGACTTCTAAACCCTATTAGATATTTGAGGAATTTTCATAGAAGGATATACTATTGTGTTTTGATACTATGGTAGGATCAAATGTGGGTAGACTATCCGCATGGTAAATTAAGATTTTCTCGGATTCAAGCTCTAATCTTGATAGTTTGTTCAAATTTTATTTTATTTTTCCCTCTCTAAATATCATCATATCGTAAGGCCCGTATTACTTATTTATTTTCCATTGGCCATAAGTAATTATTTTTCTAAGAGTTAATATTTTATTGCCATCCATTGAGTTTTGAGCATAACCTGATTCAATTATCCATATATTAATTCCGAGTCATTTTGATGAAATTCAAGTAATATAAGTTTTTCTTCAATACTTGAATATCAGAGGAATATGAATTTGAAATTTTATACTTCTCTTGTCTTCAGCCATTTTCTTCTTAATCGATCATTTTATTTTCAATTTGATACTTTCACTTAAACGACAGATACATGCAGTTTTTCCTATCATGATCAACTTAGAACTTATTTTAATTTCTAAAAGCTCCTTTGAAAATTCTTATCGATAAAGTTGACAAAATATTTTGTAACATATTATTTTTTGAGTTATGGAACCAAGAGTTTACTGCAGCCAGATGTACACCTGCTGGTCATGGATTCTCGATAAAATAACTTCAGATATACATACGATTTTCGGATACTATAGAGACTATATCATTTTGGCATATAACTATTAATTTTCATGGTTCACAAATTCCCGCACTCTTCTTTATTTTTTTATCTTTCTATTCTCGAATCATCATTGGTTTCTCCTAATAATCATTCCACTAGATTCATAATCATAATCGTGCCTATATTTCAACTCCATTTATTGATAATGTTTGGATTTTATTTCCCTAGATCATGACTATTTTAATCATGTTCATGCCCGTGCCAAAATTTTAATTTTGATCATGCTTGGATGACTTGCATGATTAACCTTGATCGCGATTACATCTTAGTTGTATCTAAGTAATTTAACCATGTTTAGACTTTGACTAAATTTTGATAGTTGACCATGCCTATATAATTTTAAATCAGTAGTTAATCGTGCCTAATGACTTTTCTTGTTTAGCTAATCCTATTTCAATTCTATCTTTGACCATTCCTAGAATAGATTGCGACTATACCATTTTGATTATACTTTAATCGTGCCACATCGCATCTTTTCTTAAGGTTTGATTATGTTCACTATCATACCTAACTCATTTTGATCATTAATCATATCATTTTCTTGATTATATTCCTAGTCGTGGCTAGGAGTACTATTTGAAATTTTGAGGACAAAAATTTACTAAGGTGGATAAATTTGTAACCCATGTTCCCGATTTTTAAATTTTTTTATTATTTATTTATTTCATTTAGATAGAAAGTGTTAGAAAATATATTTCTGTTTGAAAGAAAACTATACATATTTTTGAAAGGGGCAAAGATATTGCCAACTTGTATATAAATTAAATTTGTATTTATGAAAGTATATCAGTAGAAGTATTTTGGCCGAGCGCTAGCCACCACAGTCAGTCCCTCCTTCTTTGGCCAAGCCTCGCTCGGCCATCACCTTTATAGACCCGGTAGTCGCCAAAGCTAACGCATCTTCCACTAACGCCTGACCACCTGTCCTCGACCACCGACTCCTGCTCATCTCCAACAAGCGTCCAGCCCTCATCGGCCCCTCCAGCACCCGTGCTTCGCTGCCAGAACCCTCGACCCAGCTCCGTGGCATTTTTCTCTCCCACAGCCACTCGCCTAGATCCACCGCCGCTAAACCCGACGAGCCGTACTTCGCTCGAACACCACCAGTTTTTTCCCTTTCCTTCTTAACGACCACCACCATCTTTCATATGTTCTGCCAGAGCCCTTGTCGAGAACCACCATCTCTGTCGTCCATCGCCATGTCCAGCGCACCCCGATCGGAGCTGTCAAGAGCTAGCTCGAACCCCCTCTAGTGCGACCATCTTTGAGCTTATCGACGTCGTCCCCAGTAAACCCCTCTTTAGTTGGTCGTTCCATATCGGCACTGTCGGCCTCTCTTTGCCACCGAGAGCGCCGTCCAAAGCTTCCACCGCTGACTGTTGGGTGCTGCCGCTAGGCCGTGCCACTGGAAACCCTCATCTGGCCCAGATCCACACCCCTCTGCCCAGACTTTCTAGCGCCCCTGTAATCGAATGTCGAGGTGTAACTCCTCTTCCCGGATTTTTTAAGATTTTAAATTTTATTGTGACTGAAAGATAATTTTCGATGAGAGTTTCTGAATGATTTTAGGATTAATTATTTTATCTAAAACTAGTTTTAAATTAAATATTTAAAAGTGCTAAATTGTTCAAACAGAATATTTAATCAAATTATACTATTAGAGTTATAAAGTTGTTTGGTAGTTACTAAATATTGATTTTCAAAAAATTATTTTGATATATAAAATATGGTTTAAATACACATCATGACTAATTGTGGCATTGAGAAGTTTGAAACGTTATTTGATTTATGTAAAGATTTATCTAAATTATTTATTGGAATTTATATATTCAAAATAATTGATAATATTAAGTTGTTAATTTAAATTATATTCATTATCCGCTAACAAATTATGATTAAACTCAATTGTTTTAAAATGGTTTAATATTCAAAACCTGCTTAATGTTTTCAATAGAAATTATTTTACATATTTTACCTATATGCTTTATCTGCATGGGAATAGCAATCTGAGCATGATATTTATATATTTCTTATTTAGGTTTTGATTTTTTTATTAATAGTAATGGGGGAGTAAACATTCGGAAAATAAGCATATACTCTTGTTTTATGTTATTTATATATATGCTTACACATTACCTTTTGTCGGTATATCTTTATTAATATTTCATAAAAAGAAAATGATATCATGGAAAATAATACTATTTTTATCTGTTCATATGTATTTAGATTTACTCATTTCCTGTTGCATATGCTACCTATCTATATCAACCAACTCTAGATTTAATTTATTTCCCTCCTATAATCACACCGAATCGAATTAGAATTTGATCTTTTCTAATCTTCCTAGGATTAACATCAATCCAAACCCACGCATATAATTAGAAGCATCAACCGACCCATCTCTCCTCTTATCACCCTACGGAAACCCATCCCCTTCGACACATCATAACTCTACAGGAGCCTTGACCGACAATGGCAGTCCTCCACCCCGTCATGGTCAGCCACCCAAATCGTATCGCCTCCTTCTCCGACCCGTCCACGCCCTCAGCCCTGCGCCGACCGGAGCAAGACGCTCTCTCGGCCGCAGCCGTGTCCCCTTAAACACCACAGCAAGCCTCCACGTTCATACCACCCACCCACCCGAATCCTCCTCCAACAACCAATACATAGAATATGTGTCGTGTCAGTCGGGTCTGACCCCGAGTGTCCCGTGTCCACCACCCCATTCCGTTGATTTCCAATACATAAAAATTCTTTGTCTGACACTGTCTACAAACCAAAACCAAATATAAGAGAAATCCATATGTCGACCCAACCTAACCTCGCCTGAAGCCACCGCCTCTGGCGCAGCAACCATACCCGGAGTCACCCGACCGACCTCGTCGCACCACCGTATCGAGGCCGGCCATCGTGGATCCCGCCCTCTTCTCTGTGCGACTTGGACGATGGCCATCCCCTGGGAGAGTCGACGACCACTCCGCCGGTGTCGTGCCCTAGCTTCCGGACCGCCTCCTTAAGACCAGCCACGCGCACCGCACTAACGGGCCGCATCCGCCGAAGCCCCTTCGCGACACCGTACGACGATGAGGCATCCCTTCGTGCCAGGTCGGGATCTCACCGGCGAGCGTTCCGCCCCAGAACGAGAGCACCTAGCCTATTTGTCGTGAGCCTCGCTCCTCCGTAGTGCCACCACAGGCGACCCTTCGGCTACACCGAGCACCGACCTCTTGGCGAGCGCCGCGATGACGTGTTCCGCCGACTGCCTCCGGAGTTCCGCACCTATGCGCCCTCTCCCCGCCGATCAAAGCCAGGTCAGTTTTTCCCCTTTATCTTTACTTCCTTCCCTTTTCTTTGTTTTCTCCTTCCTTTATTTTTCTTTCCATTCTTGACTTTTAGGTTTCTCTCTCTCTCTTGAGGGAGAGCTAAAGAAAGGAGTAATGGGCTTTAGCCCATTAGCTAAGTTTCTTTTAAAGAAAAGAATGAAATGGAAGGAAAAGGTGTTATGGGCTTGGTCCTGGGTACAGTTGAAAGGATTGGGCTCAGGCCCAGTAGTATTTTATGTGTTTTGTTAAATTGATTGGTTGTGCCAGACCCAATTAAATTATTGGTAGGTTTCAGCAATATGTTTATAATTACACATATAGTATGAAATTTTAGTAGTATTTTATAAATATATGGTAATATTAATATCATCTATATTCCTAAAGGTATGCTTATTACTATAATACTTATATTAAATGATTCTAAAGTATTTTCAAATGTAAATAATTTATAAGCAATTTCTATATGAATATATCTTCTTATTAAAGGGTTTATGTAAAACCCCTAATTTTCTACTATATTACTGAATTTTTTTTTATACGTCGCATAGTCGTATTGTACGTCGTACGAAAAATTATGTTTTTTGTATTACTCGTCGAGTGCGAATATGTGCGAGGTACATATTTTATGATTTTGTTTTGATTTTATTATCGATAATGGTTTTCAAAATAATATATATAATAATTATATTTATTAAAGGCAAAGTCTATTATTTATTTATTTATTTATAAAATGCTATCTTATTGATTAGTGGTAATTTAGAAAACTAGAAAATTATTTCATGTATATTTTCAAAATTTATTTTTATTACTTATAATAATTTATTTAGTAAGAAGGTATTTTAAAGATTTGATTATTTATGTTTAATTTCGTAATTGTTTTATCTAAATTATTAAATGTGATTTTCGAAATTTATTTAATATTAATATTTTATTATTCGAAAAAGTGTTTGAAAATATTGTTTTGGTTTAAATTGAATTAAATATGATGAAGTAGATTTGAAAAGATTATTTTTATTGGCTTACATTTTAAATAGCTTTTATTTGGAAATGTAATTTATCTATATTAATTTAGATTAGATTTAAATAAAATTTAAATTTGATTTGTATTTGGAATTGGATTTATATTTAGATTTGGATTTAAATGATTTTAAATTAAATGGTAAGTTATCTACTTGGGTTTTAAACCAATCCTAATCCCTATCTTAATGGGAATTCCCGCATCCTATAAATAGGCAGGTACTCATCCATCCTTGTATTTCTATTCTCCACAAATTTCTCCACCACAAATGTGCGTGCACCGTGTCTGTGTCCATCCAAAGTCTTATTCCACTTTTTACACATACAATTTGTTTTTCGTGTCGGACAAACCCCGACACAATTCAGCAACCCAAATCCCTAACCCTAATTGGCCGACTCCTCCCCAGCCTTCCTAAACCCCAGCCTCAATCCAGCAACCCCATCACCACCTTCATCAACCCCATCACCACCGCACACCCTCCGCCGTCACCACCGTCGCCATCTCCGGCAACACACCATTATCAAACCACCAGAGTCTTCCACCACGTACCATCAACCACCGCCGTCGGCAATCCGACCATCCACAACCATCCCGACCATCATCACGACCGGCCACTCCGACCGATAACCCACACACACAACCGCCACCATCATCCCAAATCAGCCAACAAAATTAAACCTAACCTGACAAATGGCCGTGCCCGAACCGCCTTGGTCCGGAGACCATCGCCCGCCATCGAGCTTCCCTCCCCTACTCGATGCCATGAGCGCTGACCTCGTGTCCGATAACCGCCATCCCCGACGAGTGGCGTCTACAGCCGAGCACGTCCTCCGCAGCCGCCGTACCGGCGAGCCATCTCGTCGCCGGAGCGGTGAGCGCCGCCAAACCCTTGCAAAATCCCCTTCTTCCGTGACCTAGCCCCCCCGCCGCTGCCGGAGTACGCCGCCTCCTCCAAACTCCCCTCCTCGCCAAGCCGCCCTCCGCGCACTATCGCCCCTCCGGCGCAGCACCATCGCCAGCGGGCAACGCCTCAGCCGCTGCCGACATCCCCCGCTCAAACCCCTCAGCCGCCCGGCCCAGATCCGCGTCCGCCCTCGCCGCCGAGCGCTGCCCAGCGCTCGGGTCTGCCTGGACCAGCGCGCTCGCCCCGCCGCCGCCGGAGCAAGCCACCGCGCGCGCGTCTTCCGGTGGAGAACCCCCTTCCACTCCTTCTCCGATCAACCTCCGCCGCTCCTCCCTCTCTTTCTCGATCTCCCGCTCCCGCCGCCAGATCTCCCGCTTGCACCTCTGAACCCGCGCCACCGCTCCTCCCTCCGGGCCAGCGGCGGACGGCGCAGCCCCGAGCCCCCAACTCCCGTTCGTCGTCCCCACTCTCTCTCTCTCTCTCCCGCTCTCAAAGAAATTTTCTTCTCTCTTCTCGAGAGAGAGAGAGAGAGCCACTGTAACAAAAACGTTTGAGTTTTGTTGGTTCACTTATTGCACATATTTGCCTTTGAAGTCAAGGAAGAAGAAAGGAGCTGGTTTTCTTATTTTTATTAATATTATTATTGTTATTATTTTATTCTGTTGTTAAACTTTTGTTTCCTTAATTTATTATTTTATTATTATTATTATTATTATTAATTATTATTATTATTAATATTATTATTTCCATTAATTTTTGTTACTGTAGTATTATTAATTCTATTATTATTTCGATTACTATTTCTATTAGTATAATTATTAATATTGTTATAATATTTTTGTTGTTGTTCTGTACTTTTAAGAAGATCAACTACTAAAAGTTTTCTTAATTTTATTACTATTACTATTATCGTGTCTCTATGTATGAAGGGGCAAGAAGCTGTATTATTTTACTGATTCAAATATAATTATTATTATTCTCATTATTATTGTCACGGTTACTAAAATGGTATTATTATTCTAAGATGTTTATAAATATTTTAGTACTTCCAAAAATCATTTGGCTTGGCCTACAGTTATTTCAAAATTTTGTTTTAAATTCCTAAATAATTTTGGATTATTAAATAAATTGTCTAAAATATTTTTTGTTAACTAATAACATATAGTTTTCAAATTTTATAAGATTATTTTTGAGTAGTTTCGTAAAGTTATTTTTAATTGATACGATATTTTTAATATTATAAAATATATTTCTAAATGCTATAAGTATCTATTATCGGTTCTTGACCATGACAGATCGTACTACTTATTCCCATACAAAACTAGACTTCCTCCTATCAACCCTAGCTAAGTTGACCATTCTGGACCCAATGGAATACTCCGTGTCCTCAACAGAGGCTCCCTTGCATAGTTGTAACACCGAAGATTGATCTTGTGCCACCTCTATTGTACCACACCAGGCAGCTCACCAGGCGTCGCAACAGGCAAGTATACCTTGCTAATTAAACTGTCATATTATTTATTTTCAGTATTTATTTACTTGTTTCATATTTGTTATTTTATTTGTTATAAACTGTGCGTCCAAGCCATACTTGGGTGCAAGCGACTTTATTAGTCGTTACTTTATTTTATGCATGTTGACTTAGAGTTAGCGGACTACCTTT
This sequence comes from Iris pallida, assembly GCA_029216955.1. Taxonomy (NCBI): domain Eukaryota; kingdom Viridiplantae; phylum Streptophyta; class Magnoliopsida; order Asparagales; family Iridaceae; genus Iris; species Iris pallida. Next base: position 22,386 of record JANAVB010016477.1, read on the forward strand.
TTGTTGGGGGATATCCTTATATCTTCCTTTGGCTGTGACACTCACACTACACGGTTTTGAGACATGTGCTAGGGGTACGACTTATTGACTAGCTATCTCTAAAGTCGTGTGACGGTAGATCGTAACTGCTATGAATAAGGTTTTAGAGACTCAAGCAGACTCAAGCAGTTAAAAAACTGGATGAGCCATGGACATGACTTGAACAGTGTGGGAAATATTGGGGGAGGACAGTCGCTAGTGCATATGGGAAGCCAAACAGGTAAACCACAGTCTCCGGATGGAACTGTGGCGATATATTTGCAGATGCCCTCTAACGTTTTAGATGTTACGGACGGATACAGATGACTGGATGCCAGTTACGTACACATGAGCCTAAAATCCCACCCATGCGCATGAAAGTTGTCCTCTAAATTGCACATTAGGCGGTTAGAATCTCCTTTGCATATTTGTGTCTAGGATAGTCATGTATATATTATTTTATTTTGACAGTTCATATTAGCTTGTTCTTCATGTATCTTGCTACGTCCGTCTGAGGACCTGGTTTTTCCTCAGGTGTGTGTTCATGTCTTCCACAGGTACCCTATCCAAGGCCGTGGTCTTCTCCATTCCTTCAAAGATAATTGCGCTTGGTTCGTCTTGCCGTTTTTATCGCTCGATTTCTTGTACATTTCTTTCATTGGGATAGTTGGCAGTGGACTTTGTCTCCGTCCAACGATTGTATCATAAATATTCAAGTCAATTTCATGTTATTATTCTTTTCATTGTGGATGAGATTTAGTTTGTCTTGGATTACTGCATTTTACAGCTTATGTATTCATACGAGACCTACGTACTTCGTATGAATACAGCTGGCATGTCTACGTACTTAGTCCTACGTATTTTGGGACTGGGGCGTTCCATGTTTTTGTGGTAGCCCATGCAGGTCAAGATAAATTGTTTGGTTACTTTATTGTACCAAGCAAGCCTGCGAATAGGATTAGAGTCTAGAATCTCATCCACATACTTGACCGCCTTCCCCTCGAGTTGTATCTTGCTTGATCCCTTCTATCATGATTCGTGCCCTTCTTTCGGGCTTGATAGAGATTAATAGGGTAATCCATACAAGGTAGACTCGGCCCCTTTGTCATAACACCCATAGTTTAACTCTTGTAAGTTGGGTAGAATGCCTTACGACCTAATCATCCTTGTGACCTTAACCAAGTCTTAAGCAAGTAGACAATAGAACGACTGACTAGATTCTTAAGAAGTTTGAACTAATTCCACTTCTTTCAATATTAATCGTGCCTATGTTTTTGTTACTATTTTTGACTATCCTATGCTGCTAGTTTTAGCTTAAGTTTTGCAAGCTTATTCCCTTATCGAGCTTGATCATGACATATTTTATTGGGTGCGCACCCACTAACATATTGTCTACTCAGAACTGGTGCATGATGGTCTGATCAACCTAATGCACTTTGGTTTGCTTTTATCTATCCTTCTACGTGGATGGGGACATAGCTAAACTTGTCCTCTAGGGCTCCCTCCGCGACAGACTTGGAAATTCTTTTTGAATTACTCGCTCGCCTTTGAACCACATATTGGTATTCGAAAGCAACTTCTTTGGACTCATATTGGTTTTCGTCTTTCACCTAATTAGACGAAGACTCGTACCTAATAGATAGACCCAAGGTATCACCTTTAGTTATCCCCCCAACTATTGCCAAAATAGTTAGCCATCGACCAACCAATGAGACTATATCCCCATCTCGAGTTACTTGTCCTTTCCCTTGACCCTAGATACATTGTCGCGACCATCACTCACTCCCTAAATTAAATTCGTGATTTATCTCCGTAGTTATCGATGTCACGATTTTCTAATGCATGTTTTGAACGTCGTGATTTTATTGTTCCTCATTGATATACCCTTGTACCTTCTCAACCCCCTACTTATTTTTAATTTCGAGGACGAAATTCTTGTAAGTTGGGTAGGATGTAAAACCCCTAATTTTCTACTATATTACTGAATTTTTTTTATACGTCGCATAGTCGTATTGTACGTCGTACGAAAATTTTTGTTTTTTGTATTACTCGTCGAGTGCGAATATGTGCGAGGTACATATTTTTATGATTTTTTTTATTTTATTATCGGTAATGGTTTCAAAATAATATATATAATAATTATATTTATTAAAGGCAAAGTCTATTATTTATTTATTTATTTATAAAATGCTATCTTATTGATTAGTGGTAATTTAGAAAACTAGAAAATTATTTCATGTATATTTTCAAAATTTATTTTTATTACTTATAATAATTTATTTAGTAAGAAGGTATTTTAAAGATTTGATTATTTATGTTTAATTTCGTAATTTTTTTATCTAAATTATTAAATGTGATTTTTGAAATTTATTTAATATTAATATTTTATTATTCGAAAAAGTGTTTGAAAATATTATTTTGGTTTAAATTGAATTAAATATGATGAAGTAGATTTGAAAAGATTATTTATATTGGCTTACATTTTAAATAGCTTTTATTTGGAAATGTAATTTATCTATATTAATTTAGATTAGATTTAAATAAAATTTAAATTTGATTTGTATTTGGAATTGGATTTATATTTAGATTTGGATTTAAATGATTTTAAATTAAATGGTAAGTTATCTACTTGGGTTTTAAACCAATCCTAATCCCTATCTTAATGGGAATTCCCACATCCTATAAATAGGCAGGTACTCATCCATCATTGTATTTCTATTCTCCACAAATTTCTCCACCACAAATGTACGTGCACCGTGTCTGTGTCCATCCAAAGTCTTATTCCACTTTTTACACATACAATTTTTTTTTTCGTGTCGGACAAACCCCGACACAATTCAGCAACCCAAATCCCTAACCCTAATTGGTCGACTCCTCCCCAGCCTTCCTAAACCCCAGCCTCAATCCAGCAACCCCATCACCACCTTCATCAACCCCATCACCACCGCACACCCTCCGCCGTCACCACCGTAGCCATCTCCGGCAACACACCATTACCAAACCACCAGAGTCTTCCACCACGTACCATCAACCACCGCCGTCGGCAATCCGACCATCCACAACCATCCCGACCATCATAAAACCGGCCACTCCGACCGATAACCCACACACACAACCGCCACCATCATCCCAAATCAGCCAACAAAATTAAACCTAACCTGACAAATGGCCGTGCCCGAACCGCCTTGGTCCGGAGACCACTGCCCGCCGTCGAGCTTCCCTCCCCAACTCGATGCCATGAGCGCTGACCTCGTGTCCGATAACCACCATCCCCGACGAGTGGCGTCTACAGTCGAGCACGTCCTCCGCAGCCGCCGTGCCGGTGAGCCATCTCGTCGCCGGAGCGGTAAGCGCCGCCAAACCCTTGCAAAATCCCCTTCTTCCGTGACCTAGCCCCCTCCCCCCCCCCCTGCCGCTGCCGGAGTACGCCGCCTCCTCCAAACTCCCCTCCTCGCCAAGCCGCCCTCCGTGCGCGATCGCCCCTCCGGCGCAGCGCCATCGCCGGCGGACAACGCCTCAGCCGCTGCCGACATCCCCGCTCAAACCCCTCAGCCGCCCGGCCCAGATCCGCGTCCGCCCTCGCCGCCGAGCGCTGCCTAGCGCTCGGGTCTGCCCGGACCAGCGCGCTCGCGCCGCCGCCGTCGGAGCAAGCCACCACGCGCGCGTCTTCCGGTGGAGAACCCCCTTCCACTCCTTCTCCTATCATCCTCCGCCGCTCCTCCCTCTCTTCCTCGATCTCCCGCTCCCGCCGCCAGATCTCCCGCTCGCACCTCTGAACCCGCGCCACCGCTCCTCCCTCCGGGCCAGCGGCGAACGGTGCAACCCGAGCCCCCAACTCCCGTTCGTCGTCCCCACTCTCTCTCTCTCTCTCCCGCTCTCAAAGAAATTTTCTTCCCTCTTCCCGAGAGAGAGAGAGAGCCACTGTAACAAAACGTTTGAGTTTTGTTGGTTCACTTATTGCACATATTTGCCTTTGAAGTCAAGGAAGAAGAAAGGAGCTGGTTTTCTTATTTTTATTAATATTATTATTGTTATCATTTTATTCTATTGTTAAATTTTTGTTTCCTTAATTTATTATTTTATTATTATTGTTATTATTAATTATTATTATTATTAGTATTATTATTTCCATTAATTTTTGTTACTGTAGTATTATTAATTCTCTTATTATTTTGATTACTATTTCTATTAGTATAATTATTAATATTGTTATAATATTTTTGTTGTTGTTCTGTACTTTTAAGAAGATCAACTACTAAAGTTTTCTTAATTTTATTACTATTACTATTACTATATCCTGTTTCTATGTATGAAGGGGCAAGAAGCTGTATTATTTTACTGATTCAAATATAATTAGTATTATTCTCATTATTATTGTCACGGTTACTAAAATGGTATTATTATTCTAAGATGTTTATAAATATATTAGTACTTCCAAAAATCATTTGGCTTGGCCTACAGTTATTTCAAAATTTTGTTTTAAATTCCTAAATAAATTTGGATTATTAAATAAATTGTCTAAAATATTTTTTGTTAACTAATAACATATAGTTTTCAAATTTTATAAGATTATTTTTGAGTAGTTTCGTAAAGTTATTTTTAATTGATACGATATTTTTAATATTATAAAATATATTTCTAAATGCTATAAGTATCTATTATCGGTTCTTGACCATGACATATCGTACTACTTATTCCCATACAAAACTAGACTTCCTCCTATCAACCCTAGCTAAGTTGACCATTCTGGACCCAATGGAATACTCCGTGTCCTCAACAGAGGCTCCCTTGCATAGTTGTAACACCGAAGATTGATCTTGTGCCACCTCTATTGTACCACACCAGGCAGCTCACCAGGCGTCGCAACAGGCAAGTATACCTTGCTAATTAAACTGTCATATTATTTATTTTCAGCATTTATTTACTTGTTTCATATTTATTATTTTTATTTGTTATAAACTGTGCGTCCAAGCCATACTTGGGTGCAAGCGACTTTATTAGTCGTTATTTTATTTTATGCATGTTGACTTAGAGTTAGCGGACTACCTTTTTGTTGGAGGATATCCTTATATCTTCCTTTGGTTGTGACACTCACACTACACGGTTTTGAGACATGTGCTAGGGGCACGACTTATTGACTAGCTATCTCTAAAGTCGTGTGACGGTAGATATTCGTAACTGCTATGAATAAGGTTTTAGAGACTCAAGCAGTTAAAAAACTGGACGAGCCATGGACATGACTTGAACAGTGTGGGAAATATTGGGGGAGGACAGTCGCTAGTGCGTATGGGAAGCCAAACAGGTAAACCACAGTCTCCGGATGGAACTGTGGCGATATATTTGCAGATGTCCTCTGACGTTTTAGACGTTACGGACGGATACAGATGACTGGATGCCAGTTACGTACACATGAGCCTAAAATCCCACCCATGCGCATGAAAGTTGTCCTCTAAATTGCACATTAGGCGGTTAGAATCTCCTTTGCATATTTGTGTCTAGGATAGTCATGTATATATTATTTTATTTTGACAGTTCATATTAGCTTGTTCTTCCTGTATCTTGCTACGTCCGTCTGAGGACCTGGTTTTTCCCCAGGTGTGTGTTCATGTCTTCCGCAGGTACCCTATCCAAGGCCGTGGTCTTCTCCATTCCTTCGAAGACAATTGCGCTTGGTTCGTCTTGCCGTTTTTATCGCTCGATTTCTTGTACATTTCTTTCATTGGGATAGTTGGTAGTGGACTTTGTCTCCGCCCAACGATTGTATCATAAATATTCAAGTCAATTTCATGTTATTATTCTTTTCATTGTGGATGAGATTTAGTTTGTCTTGGATTACTGCATTTTACAGCTTATGTATTCATACGAGACCTACGTACTTCGTATGAATACAGCTGGCATGTCTACATACTTTGTCCTACGTATTTTGGGACTGGGGCGTTACAGTTTAGCCATTAAAACGAATTTGTATAGGTTCAAAGTAGTTATCTACAAGCTATTTTACTAATAAAAGTATAGTTCAAATATAATAGACATTTTTCCAAAATAATTATGTATTTACTTATACAATATTCTCTTTGATATTCAATTTTGATCGTGCTAACCGCACGATCCTATTTTATGCGAATTCTAACTACTTCACATCGACCCTAGCCTACCATACCATTCTGGACTCAACAGAAATGTCGGTTTCACTAGCAAAGGACCCCAGACAAGTGTACTTTCTGATTGCTTTCGATTCATAGTAGTTTTCATTTCATGTTTATACATATGATCTCATGCTTGATGACACATTGTCACACGGATTAATATCATGGATTTGCTTATACTTCTTGACTGTCATTTACATTGTTACCATGCTTGCGACTTGATTCCATGAGTACTAGCTGGGCGGGAAAATATCATAGTAGACATGTGGACTACCCAGAAACATACCCAAAATGTCTATTCTTGACTAATAGTAGTCGCACAATTCACGTACGGGGTACCGGATTTAGCCCTTAGTCGTTCACATGTCGAACAAGATATTTCAAAACACATAGATAGTTGCATTTTACTTGTTTTCCTTGTTTGTTCACCACTTGCCATGTCACCATGTTTACATATTTTCCTCTAGCTGAAACATCATGTTGTAGAGTTATCTACTTTCTTTCTAGACATGCCATGACATCAGTTACTTTCTAGTTTTATTTTACATATGTTATTTTTATGTCTTGTGAATTCTATTGTATTTTCGCATTGTCGTCAGTTTGTGTGCTTGTTCCATTTCTGATTAGAAACCAACATTTTTCAGGTTAGCTGTGGCTTCACTTAGCATGGCGAGATACGGGTGTACTAGCAGGCAGAAACCTAGATATTAGATAGCTGTGCAGTAGTCATTTCAAATATGTAAGAATATTGTATTTTCTATGAATATAATTCTTGTAAATGTGTAATCTATTAGAAATGCGAATGAGCAAATAAGTTTATTTTGAACATTTATTTATTGCGGGCTTGACAGCGTTCTACCGCCAACTCTACGGTGTAGGCTGGCTTGGAAACGCACTCGTATCCCAAAAATTGGATGTGGGTCGTGACACGAGGTCATCCCTCCTTCTCGAACTCTTTCTCTTCTTCTCCTTCTTCAATTCTGCTTCTTCTTTTACACTTCTTCTTCTGCTTCTGGAATAGTCGGGTGAAGAGAGAAGAATGAGCAAGTGAGGGGAGGTTTTTAGAGAACATATGGGCTGGGCCAAGTTGGCCGTGAGCCAGTAGAAAAAGAAAGAAAGAAAGAAAAAAGAAAGAAATAATAAAAATTGGGCTTTGGTACAAGGTTGAGTGGGCTATTTAAATAGGTTGATTAGTTTAAATTGGTTAGGGTTAATTAAAAGTCAAGACTAGTGTGGAATCAAGATTTTCCATTATTAGTTAGAATTATTAAATTAGTTATGTACCTATTTTAGAATCTAACAATAATTATTTTCTAGAAGGACTTGGCGTCATCTTTGCCATTGGATTGAGGCAAACGCGAGTACACTATTGCTTTATTTTTTAGTATATTATAATGTTATTCATCATTGTGTTTTCATTCACTATCCAGTTGAGACACAATTATTACACGATAGGACTTATTGTATCATAGCTCGTTTATTGATTGTTTAGTGAGTCGGTAGGAAAAATGCCTAGTAGGTATGTGAACAAACCCTAATAAATATTAATGTGGATAGCTAAGTCATACAACTTACTGAAATAATGTGTATGTAACTCTAAAGGGGGTGAATAGAGTTTGTGTCGATAATCACCAAATAAAAATTAACTCTATATCACATTCACAAAACAACTATCAAGATAGTAAATAATCAGAGAGAAATGCGAAAGTAAATAAAGATCAGAAGAGCATTCGCAGACACGTCAACTTTAACCTGGTTTCCCTCGTGGAGGACTAGTCCAGGCCTGAGAACTCTAGCTCAGGATTGAAATCCACTATTTGTGAAATAGTATACAACCACGTGCCTTTACTCAGAAGAGCACGCCAACTTCTAACAGATTTGCAGGTAGCAAAACATGGAATTGTCCAAGTGACTTTTCTTTCACTCTTGCACACAACTTCTAGCTGATATCGCACTGAGCACCTTGGGCTAAGGAGAGTTGTGGCTTAGGAGATATGGAAGAATAAGGCTTTTGAGTAGTAGAGCTTAGAAAGCTTGAATATTTGAAGGTGAGAGATAGAAAGATGATTTGAAAAGAGAGAAATCAAGCCTTATTTATACTACTCTGGGGAGGTAGAGTTCGGCCTGAATTCTGCCCCCAAGAATTCAAATTTTTGAACGTTGGACAGCTTATACCAAGCAGGCCCTAAAAATTATGGTGCTGCAAATCAGGGGACAGAGTTCGGCCCAAACTCTGTGTGGGGGCAGAGTTCGGCCCGAACTCTTCCTCCTAGGTGGCAGAATGGACTTTGGGCCTTTGGGCTTTGTTTGGCTTGGTGGAGCTTGGGCTTGGTTCAGGAATTGGTGTGTTTGTATGGTAGAGCTTGGAGAGATATGTCTAGGGGTTGAGATGACTCAGTGCGGCTCAACGTACACATTCTCCTAGACTCAATAAATTAAAGATTACAGACTTGGAACAAATAGAAAAACCAAGAGCCCTTTGATGACGTCTTTTTTCTGATATTTGAGCAGATCTGAAGACGTCTTTCTCTTGACAGCAGTCGTCCAAAGATAAGCAGATCTGGAAATATGTATACCTTTCGGGGGCTTCGCCCCCGAACTCCCGATGGGCGGCGCTGCCCCCTCGACCCCTGTTCGCTGACCGGACAGCGGAACCCCCGATGCGAGGCCCCGGATAGGTCGCTAGGCGGTTCGGAGAAATCTTTTTGTATGACGTCGTCTTTGGTCCATCATTAATTCTTCATTGCCTGTGTCCTGGTTTGATCATGTTTGATCGTGCTTACCGCATGTCTACAAATACATGTTAGGCGAGAAAATATGTTGCAGTATGATACAAAAGCATGACAATATGATATAGGACAATTAGGACAATGTTAAGTTTAAGTAGCAATATGATAATGAGTATATGAATATTAGTGATATCATTATGTTAAACTTAATTGATTAGCCATATTCAAAAATACGATATAATCATTGGGCCAACAATCTCCCCCTTTTTGATTATGGCAAATCGGTTAAGTTTAAGATAGATGCGATAGATGCATGTATCACTAATAAACGTATATTACTAGAAGATTGTGTGCTAACTTAAACTTATTTCTCCCCCTTTGACATAATAAAAAATAAGCTCCCCATAATAAGAGAGAAAACAAACTCAAACAGAAGTAAAGAGGAAGGCATAGACAATCATGATCAAGATATACTAAATGAGGAACAATAGGAGAAGTGTGTAAATACAAGTATAGAAACTAAATACCAAATGTAGAGTGCCAAATAGAAAATAGCTTGTCAAGACACAAATAGTTGGTAAAACTAAAGAATTTGAAAATAATCAATAGATAGTTTACCAACATGAAATCCAAGAAAGACATCCAAAAATATAGTATGATATGAAATATTGCAAATAATTTCAAATAATAGATATGAAAGAAGAAAGATACCAATTGAAATAATGAAATATTTAAACTTGATATCAAATGAAATAAATAAACTTGAAACATTGATCAATGAAAGTATGATAGTCACAATTGTCCACAGATAAATAGTGGAAAAAAATAAAGGAATAATCAATGTAAAATAGAGCAATTGATATAAAATGATCTCATTATTTGCAAACCTATTTGCTTATTCAAAATCCATGCATTTGAACTCAATTACCTTATCATGCTATATGAATACCCTTTAGATAAACATGAAGGTAAAGGAAAAAATTGTTTGAGAAAGAGAAATTCAGTCAACTGGAATGCTCCCCCTCAAACTATGACCAATATAGATAGAATCATAAATTTTGGGTAAGTCCTCAACAAGGAAAGCCAAATCAATTAAACATACAAAGAGAACCAAATCAAAGAAAGCCATATCAAAGAAAGCACAATAGTCATCAAGATAAAATACGAAAGTAATATTAACGAGATGACTCACATATAAAGAGAAAGATAATATGATGAAAACAATTACCTATACTCTCATAAACCTTTCCCAAAATATCAGTATCCTAATAATAATAAAAAAATGGGTCAATGATGAACTACGTATACGACATATTAAAGGGTATAAATGAATTGAACCAATTTATTTGCTCACCCTTAAAATATGCGTATCTAGTTCCAAAGCACTTATAGCAAAAAATGATAACTTCAAGATCTAGGGATAAATCAACTATTGATTTCTCCCCCTTGCTCAATGCATATAAGGCTATAAAAATGTCATAGAATGAATCATATCATCTTTAGTCAAGAAGAGATATCCACATAATAGCTACTAAAGAAGAGAAATCAAAAGAATATTCCATTTTAGTACATGTAATCAAAAGATGACATACACTAACCTATATAGAAAAATCTCATATTGAAATATGATAGATCAATGTATGTTACCTTTTGAGAAAAATGTCATCATGAAAAGGAAGAAATTCAATTAAATCAATCATGGTGAAAGTCAAAATATAGCTCAAAAATAAAAAAATAAAACTCAAATATCATGTCCATGATTATCTAATTAAGAAATGATCAACCAATTTATTGCTTTGCATGGACTATGTGTGTTTTACCACATATGTACCCATCAACGGGTAATAATCCAACCTTGCTAATACTAAATGAGAAACCAATGAAGTTCAAATAGCAAAGAACATATGTGATAATCCATGAGTAGTTAAAGTAAAGTAATAAATTAACTTGATAACTACATAATTAGAAAATATAGGACTACTCAACCATTAGGATCATTTATCAATAACATCAAACATGATCCAACGAATCTTTTCAAGAGGAAATCCAAAATCCATATTTATAATAAAATCTTACAAATCGATGAAAAATATGAAAAAAAATCAATCTTATTTAAATTATTACAAATTTAATCTAAAGAGATGTAATATGATAAAATGATAAAATCATGACTCAAAAATGAGAGAAATTTAGGAGATGCTTACCAATGACTAGTATGGAAGGAAGTTAAAACGATGAATCACAAACCTTAATGGAAACAAGATTAAAATTAAAAAAATTGTCAAACTAATTTTAGAGACCAAACATATGTATCTAAAATATTACACAAATCTCATCAAAAAAATTCATAAATCTTGTTTTTGTAAGGTAGCATATCACATATAGATTGAAATTCAAGAGGATAGCTAGATGAATGAAAGTGAACAAAAGTTATGTAGCTTAATAACATCGTAAATAAGAAAGCTACATAACTAATTAAGATTAATGAGGTAGGCCATTAACAGGATAAATGTGCTTATAAATCTTAAGTCACTAACATTAAAAATACATGCTTAAGCATAGAGTTCACAATACGGATAATACATTTTGAATGATCAAAATGATTTATATACTCTTTATTAAGCAAGGATGAGAGTATAAGATGGCAAGTAAATGAATAAGACTCTCATTAAGTAAAGGACAAAAGAGATGTTTATGAAAACACAATAGAACAAATCTCTTCGCCAAGTATTGAGATTAATCCAAGATAATGAATAATAGATTGACCTCAAGAATGCAAAATTATAGCCATTATGAAAGTGTATTCTCTAGAAATAGAAAATCTCAACACAAAAAGTTCAACCCATAGTAGCTAAAGACATAAGAAGTATGATATATCAATTACATGTATTCTCATGTGCTACAAAAACATCATTGGGCAATAATAATAAAATATTATAGCTCAAAATATAGGACTAGATATGATGATGTATTCTGGAACTTAGGGGTGGATCCAGAACTAGATAATGGTTGCAAGCAGACCTTAATAAATATTAAGTCTATAAAGTATTGATCACTTTGGGTTAGCTGTAGGGGCCGGTTCCCAGCTAGCGGTAGTCCGAAGACTAGTACACCGTATCGCTTAAGGCTATTTACTCCTGTATGACAGAAGGACCTTTTCGGCTTGTTTCCAAAATGTTCTTTACTTTTAAGAATTTAGATTTAAAGGAATATATGCAGTATCATGAAACAACATCAAAATCCAAAATTCCTAAGTATAAGAAAGGTAAATACCCAAATAATAATAAAAAAATGATCATCAAAATTTGCTAAGAATATTTTTAAAACAAACATTTTCATAATGCACTTATGGAGATAAATATATAGAAGATACATACTCAAAAAGTGCACTAATAAGTACGATAATTTTAACAAGTAAGGTAAAGCACAAAATCAAGCAACTCTTAAAAGAACTACTATAAAAGTCATGAACAAGCCACTAATAAACATTTTCTCTCAACATCCCAACTTAAAGGTATTTGAATAAATAAATATCAACATTTGGAATCACATAGATAAACTATATATATACATGAAAAAATCAAAATTAATTAAAAAGGTATGTATCCATAAAGTCAACCAAAAAGAAGCCAAGAAGATATTATCAAAATAAAACTTTAAGGAAGAAGCTAATTGATTCAAGAAGTGGTCCACAAATTTGGTCAAAAGAATCAATAGCTAAAGTATGAGGTAAGCACAAGTATGAATAGATACTCTTTAAAATAATATGAAACTTGAGCTTAACTTATATGCCCACATAAAGATATTTGTACAAAAATAGATATCAATATAATAAATACATGATCTACATATAAATGAAGATTTAATGAATATAGTCATGTATCCTTAATGAATGTTTGAAAAATTCAAAAACACGTATAAATAGACTTTATTAGGCAAAGACATAATTGATTCTCAAGAGGATAAATCAAAAATAAAACGTAAAAATCAATAATGAATATATTATGTAAGCACAAGGTTAAAATGGAAGTATAAGTGTATACTTGTCAAGTGATAAGAAGCTTGTGCTAAACACATATATACCGATTAAGATAAATATGACATATTAAATACAAATCGGCAAGAAGTAATTATCTTAGAAACTTTTAAAGATGGAGAGTTAAAATTATATTAACTCAAATCAAAACCAAGGTCCTATGGACTAGAGTGATATATATGCTTTAGAAATAAGGATTAAGAATAACGAGCATGCATATAAATGTGTCACACTACTAGAAAATGAGTGATAAACTACATAGTGTGAACTAATCATTTAAGCTAAGTAACTAATCATGCTAGATAAAAAATAATAAGAAAATTAACTAAGCATGCTAGTATTATATCTCACATTGATTTATATAATAAGCAACTAAAGAATGTCAATATGAGCTAGTAGCAAGACATCAAGAGAAATGCTAGATTCTACAAATATAAGCCATTTAAAGAGAATCGTTTATCATGTTACCAAAGTGGCTCTAGTGGCCACACTTGTGTTGGTGCAATTGCTTGGAAGATGGCCTTTGAGCTTTGTAACCACCAACACGCTTCCTCGGTGCTATGTCCTGATACAAGTAGCTCCACCTACAATATAGGCGAAGACTTTGGTATCCAAATAAACTTGGATCTACATTTGTTAGCTTTAGGGATCCATATACTATTTACTCTAGTATTGGTAGAAATATTCCTACGAATAGGACAAGTTACACTCATGTGTCCAATGCGAGAGCAATAGAAGCACCTTATAGTGTGTGCACATGTATCAGAATGAGCATGATTATGAACATGTGACATACTAGAATGATGAATATCTCTAGAGTGAGCATGCATGGATTTGGTCTTAAGAATATCATGTTCTAATAGCAAATCATTATGCAAACAAGTAAGAGAATCAAATTTAGCATTTAAAGTATATTTTCTTTTTCAAATAAAGCAATTCTAGAAATAAAATCATCATTTTGTTTCTTTAAAGAGTCAATAGAAAAATCATGCAAACGATTTAGCTCATGTGCTTGCTTTTTAAGATCTTCTATTGATGAGGAAAGAGATTTGATTTTCAAAATTAAAGAATCATTCAAACTCTTTAAAGAAACACAAGATGAGTTTTGAGAGTCAAGTCTAGATAATAAATCATTGTTTTCATTTCTCAAAAACTCATTAGATTCTTCTAAATGAATAACCTTTTCTGAAAGTTCTTCATTTGTGGAATGAAAAGCCTTAGTAAACTTTAGGGATTGGTTCGCCATGGCTTTCCACTTAGAGCATTTCTTGCATTTCGAAGAAACATGATTGTCTATGCTACTAGAAGTAAACCCTCTTTATCGGAGGAGGAGGAATACGATGCCATACACAAATAAACAAGGATCTACTCTAAGGATGTTAAGCCTAACAATAGAGTACTTGCTCTGATACCAATTGAAATAACGTATATGTAACTCTAGAGGGGGATGAATAGAGTTTGTGTCGATAATCACCAAATAAAATTAACTCTATATCACATTCACAAAACAACTATCAAGATAGAAAATAAATCAGAGAGAAATACGAAAGTAAATAAAGATCAGAAAGCATTTGCAGATACAGCAATTTTAACCTGGTTTCCCTCGTGGAGGACTAGTCCAGGCCTGAGAACTCTAGATCAGGATTGAAATCCACTATTTGTGAAATAGTATACAACCACGTGCCTTTACTCAGAAGAGCACGCCAACTTCTTACAGATTTGCAGGTGGCAAAACTTGGAATTGTCCAAGTGACTTTTCTTTCACACTTGCACACAACTTCTAGCTGATATCGAACTGAACACCTTAGACTAAGGAGAGTTGTGGCTTAGGAGATATGGAAGAATAAGGCTTTTGAGTAGTAGAGCTTAGAAAGCTTGAATATTTGAAGGTGAGAGATAGAAAGATGATTTGAAAAGAGAGAAATCAAGCCTTATTTATACTACTCTGGGGAGGCAGAGTTCGGCCCGAATTCTGCCCCAAGAATTTAAATTTTTGAACGTTGGACAGCTTGTACCAAGCAGGCCCTAAAAATTAGGGTGCTGCAAATCAGGGGACAGAGTTCGGCCCAAACTCTGTGTGGGGGCAGAGTGCGGCCCAAACTCTGTCTCCTAGGTGGCAGAATAGACTTTGGGCCTTTGGGCTTTATTTGGCTTGGTGGAGCTTGGGCTTGGTTCAGAAATTGATCTGTTTGTATGGTAGAGCTTGGAGAGATATGTCTATGGGTTGAGATGACTCAGTGCGACTCAACGTACACATTCTCCTAGACTCAATAAATTAAAGATTACAGACTTCGAACAAATAGAAAAACCAAGAGCCCTTTGATGACATCTTTCTTCTGATATTTGAGCAGATCTGAAGACGTCTTTTCTCTTGACAGCAGTCGTCCAAAGATAAGCAGATCTGGAAATCTGTATACCTTTCGGGGGCTTCGCCCCCGAACCCCCGACGGGCGGTGCTGTCCCCTCGACCCCTGTCGCTGACCGGGCAGCGGAACCCCCGATGCGAGGCCCCGGATAGGTCGCTAGGCGGTTCGGAGAAATCTTTTTGTATGACGCCGTCTTTGGTCTATCATTAATTCTTCATTGCCTGTGTCCTGGTTTGATCATGTTTGATCATGCTTACTGCATGCCTACAAATACATGTTAAGCGAGAAAAATATGTTGCAGTATGATACAAAAGCATGGCAATATGATATAGGACAATTAGGACAATGCTAAGTTTAAGTAGCAATATGATAATGAGTATATGAATATTAGTGACATCATTATGTTAAACTTAATTGATTAGCCATATTCAAAAATACGATATAATCATTGGGCTAACACTCACGTATGGGTTAGTCGTACCTTATAATGTGGATAGCCATCTATATGATGTGCCGTATTAGCCGAGTCGTTCACATGTCGAAAGTCATTTCACACACACTATTTGTTAGTCTATATCTTCATGATCAAGTTGTCTTGTTATATGTTCTTGTCAGTAGTTCTTGTTCGTGTTTATTGTTTCCAGTTCATATACATGTTTATCATATTATTGCATTTTATCGTATCGCTAACGTTATTTTGTGCTGAGTTACATTATTGCAATAGGGTTATACTTTTTGCTTCTTTCTTGACTGGATCATTGCAGATGACTTGCTGAGTTATGCACTTTGAACCTTTCTAGGAAGGTAGAACATTTTTTAGGCCAACCTTAGATTTTGGTATTTGAATTTAAATATTTAGCGGGTTTGTTCCCGAATATTATTTCAGATTTATAAATGGATTATCCGATTTATAATGGTTGTGAATGAGCAATTAGATATGATTTTATTGTATTTGAGTTTGACACTGAGATTTAGACAGCGTACTACCGTCGATGCTGCGGCGTAGGTTAGACTTGGCCACGTACTCGTACCACAAAATCGGGAGCGGGTCGTCACAATCATCGTAGAGTCATCGTTTCCAAGAACCTGTCCGCCGCACCTCTATCTCTCTGCCGACTTCGCTGGTCTCCATCACCACCACCGTCCCGAGTCAACTTCCAAACCCTCGCCTGGCCAGCGTCGTCGCCTCTGTCACAGTCGGAGCAGCCCTCCTTCCTCGAAGTCGATCCCCACCGCCTCATCCTCTTTGCCCCTCACCGGCGACCATCCCCGATCCTCGCTCAGCACTACCTTACCAAGATTCAGTACCCTTTCTTCTAGGACCAGATCACATGGTCAGCCATTTCTTGTTCAATGAGCCCGTTTCTCCTCCTAGACCGACCTCAAACCATCGTAGCTCGCCTCATTCAGCCAATATCACTGTGCAGTATCGTTCCGAGCCAGGGCCACCTGTCTCTCCTAAATCCTTTGCCGTCTCTTGCCACCATATGCTGTCATGACCGACTCGAAAGCAGTGGTACCCTCAAATCTAGGTCGCTGGTCCGTGCCGACGACCGCCTCCTCCTAGATCCACGCCGGAGCCGCCTTGGTCATAGTCCGCCGGCCGTGCGATGACCGAGGTGAGTCCAAGTCTTCCTTTCTCGACTCTTCTTCTTCTCATTCTTCTTAGTGCTTCTTTTCTCTCTTCAATAAAGAGTGGGTTATGGAGGTGATTCACTGGGCCTAGCTCCCTGGGTTACTAGAGAAGTAGGTTGGGCTAAAACCCAACGGTTGACTGAAAAGAAAAAAGGAGTAAAAAAGAAAAATATGAGTGTTGGGCTAGAGCCAAGCCCAAAGCCTGGGAAAGCTGGGCCAGGTTGGCATTTAATTAGTTAAAATTAGTTAAATTAGTAATTAATTTGGTAATTTATTTAATTAATATTTTGCATTGGTAAAATTTTATAAATATTTAGCTAACATATTTTCTAAAATCTTAGTTAATAAATGTAGCTATTATATAGTTATTAATTTGGTTATTAATTAGTTAATAATTATTGGTTTTTCTAATTAATTAGTATTTTGGCTAGCTAATTGTATATTCTAAATGTTGTGTAGCTAATGAATACTAATAATTAGCTAGTAGATATGCTTAGAATCTTCTAGAATACTTTAGAATAATTCCTAATGGCATCTAATTAGTTCTTAACCATTTATAAGTAGTTTAGAGAAATTTTGCAATCTTCTAGAGAAAGGCAAGTACTTTCATGACTTTGTTACATCTACTTCATGTGGTGACTTGTTTCATATTGGACATGTTGTTTACATGACTTGATCATGTGTTTCTGGTTCTTGTGCTTATCATGTGTTCTTGTTCTTGTTCTTGTACATTGAGGAGGAGAAATACTTACGGATATGTAATCAAAGTCAAGCTTCTAGTTACGTCATGTGGATAGCCTAACCACACCCGGTGCACGTATGATTAAGTCGTACCTTTATTCATATTATGTTCTTTGTTTAGCCGGTCACATATGTAGTAAGTATTTCAAATCATATATCATGATCTTCTTGCTACATGTTTCAGTAGATTATGCATCTATGGTGATTCAAGTTAGTCATGTTTCCTTTGCATCTTTACTTGTGCTATTTTATTTGTCTCAC